>CM045770.1:31198631-31262038 GCA_025200525.1 Camellia lanceoleosa
CTAAACAACATTTCGATTAGATCGCCAAATTTGAGATTATTTTGAGCTCCTCCCAATCATGTCGCTAAAAGGTCGCTTTTAGATCAGACCGCCAAATTTGAGAAAATTCCATGCTCGCCCTAAAAGTATTGTTAAAACCTTATTTCGATCGACTACCAAATTTGAGACAATGCGAGCTCATCGCAAGGGGGTCGCCAAAATGCCATTTCGATCAAACAACCATAATAGAGATAATTTTGAGCTCGTCCCAAATCTATTGCCAAAATACCATTTTTCGATAAGAAAAGCTAAATATGAGACAATTCAAACTCCTCTCAAAAGTGTCGCTAAGAATTGTTTTGATTAGACTAATAAATTTGAGACAATTTCAAGTCGTCCTAATAAGTGTCACAAAAACGCCATTTTAGATCAATACACTACCAAATTTGAAACACCAAGTCTTTCCAAAATTGTTGCCAACACACCGCTTTGATCAGATAAACAAATTTGAAACAATTCGAGCTCCTCACAAACGGTCGCCAAACCGACGCTTCCGATAAACCGCAAAATTTGAGATGATTTTGATATCATATAAAAGTGTCGCTAAAATGCCATTTCCGATCGAGTGCCAAATTTAAACAATTCCGAAGCTCGTTCCAAAGGTATCGCAAACGCACCTCGACGACTTTTAAATTTGAGATAATTTCCGAGCTCCTCCAAAACGTGTTGCCAAAATGTCGCTTCCCGATTAACCGCCAAATTTGAGACGACTCGATCTGGCCCCAAAGTGTGGCTAAAATGTTTTATCCGATGAGATCGCTAAATTTGAGATAAATCCAATCTCTTCCCAAATGTGTCGCTAAAATGTCGCTTCCCATCGATCGTCTAATTTGAGACAATTCCGGCTTATCCCAAAAGTGTCACTAAACGACCTTACCGACGATATTTTAGACATTTATTTCGAGCTAGTAACAAAAGTGTTAAAGTAAATGTCGCTTCCGATCAAACGCCAATTTCGCATTTCGAATCGCCCCAAAAGTGGCACCAAATTGCCATTTTTTATCAGACTGCCAAATTGCTGACATTTCCGATCACGTCGCGAAAACACCGATTCAAATCAAACTGTCAAATTTGAGATAATTCTGAGCTCGTCCCAAAAGTGCCTCCAAAACACCGCTTTCGATCAGACCGCATAATTCGAGTCGACCCAAATGTGTTGCTAAAATGCCATTTTCAATCAGATAGCCAAATTTCACACAATTCCGATCTCATCCTAAAAGTGTCTCTAAAATGCCATTTTCGATCAAACTGCCAAATTTGAGACAATTTCAAGTTAGTCCCAAACTTGTCAATAAAATTTCATTTCCGATCAGTCTCCCAAATTTGAAACAATTCCGAGCTCGCCCTAAAAGTGTTTTGAAAATGAAGTTTCGATCGACCGCCAAATTTGAGACAATTCTAATCGACCTAAAAAGTGTCATGAAAAGTCTGTCAGATTAGATCGCCAAATTTCAGAAAATTACGGCTCGCCCCAAAAGAGTCACCAAAACACTATTTTCAATCGACTTCCAAATTTGGAACAATTTTGAGCCTCCTCCAAACGTGTCGCCAAAGTGTTGTTTCAGATTTGATCGCCAAATTTGAGACAATTCCATGCTCACCTAAAAAGTGTTGCTAAATGCTATTTCGATCAAACCGCCAAATTTGAAACAATTCAGAGCTCCAAAAGCGCTATAAATGTCGTTGATCGATCGCCAAATTTGAGACAATTTTGAGATGGTCCTAAAAGTGTCACGAAATCTTAGATCGATCGCTAAATTTGAGGCAAATTTGAGCTCCTCAAACGTGTTGCCAAAATGCCATTTCAAATTAGATTGCCAAACTTTAGACAATTCTAGCCTGCTCCAAAAGAGGGTTCACAAAATGCCGCTTCGATCGATTGCCAAAATAGGAAAATTTCGAGATCATCCAAAAGTGTCGCCAAAATGTCAAGCTTCCGACAATCGCCAAATTTGAGACAATTCAGAGCTTGTCTCAAAAGTGTCGCCAAAACATCATTTCTGATCAAACTGCTAGATTTGAGATAATTCAGGATTCCTCCCAAAATTGTCGCCAAAATTTCGTTTCAGATCTAGCTTTGAGACACTTTTCGACGGTAGTTTGAGACAATTTTTCGAGTTGGTCGAAATGAGACAATTTTCAATTGGTAGTTTGATCGAATCCTCCCAAAAGTGTCCAGACCCTCCCCAAATTGTCTCATTTCGATCAAACTACCAAATTTGAGACAATTTCGAGTTGGTCACAAAGTGTCCCGAAATGTTGCTTCAAATCAGATCGCCAAATTTATGCATAATTCGAAGCTCATCCCAAAGTTGTCGCTAAACACTGCTTCCGATCAAATTACCAAATTTGAACAATTTTAAGTTTCGCGAACGTGTCGCTAAAATGCCATTTCCGATCGATCGCTAAATTTGAGACAATTTTGATCTCATACAAAAGTGTCGGAAAATGCCGCTTCCAATCGACTGCCAAATTGGAGACAATTCCGAGATTATCCCAAAAGTGTTGCCAAAACGCCGTTTCTGATCAGACTTCCAAATTTGAGACAATTCCCAACTCATCCCAAACGTGTCACCAAAAGGTCGCTTGCACTGCATCGGCCAAATTTGAGACAATTCGATGTCATCCAAAAGGTGTTGCTACTATGCCATTTTCGGCGAGATTTGCTAATTTTTAGATAGTTCTGATCTCATTCGAAAAGTGTCGCTAAAATGGCGTTTCCCATCGGACTGCCAAATTTGAGACAATTCCAAGCTCGTCTCAAAAGTGTCGCTAAAACACCCTTTCCGATTAGACTGTTTAATTTGAGACAATTGTGAGTTGGTAGCAAAAGTCTTGCGAACAATCCCATTTTTGATCACCACCAAATTTCGCATAATTTAACCTCATCCCAAAAGCGTCACCAAAATGCCATTTTCGATCAGACTGCAAATTTGAGAAAATCCCCAACTCACCACAAAGGTGTCGCCAAAAGGCCGACTCAGAACAGACTGCCAAATTTGAGACAATTTTGATGTCGTCCCAAAAGTGTTGCTAATATGCCATTTTCGATGAGATAGCTAAATTTTAGATAGTTTTTATCTTGTCCAAAAATTGTCGCTAAAATGGCATTTCCCCTCAGACTACCAAATTTGTGACAATTCCAAGTTTGTCACAAAAGTGAGGCTTAAACACCCTTTCCAATTAGTTTCTTGAATTTGAGACAATTGTGAGTTGGTAGCAAACGTCTTGCGAAAATACCATTTCTGAACTGACTACCAAATTTCGTATAATTGTGACCTCGTCCCCAAAAGCGCCTAAATGCCATTTTCGATCAAATCGCTAAATTTGAGACAATTTTGAGTTGGCCATAAAGTATCTCAGAAACGCCAAGCTCAGACTACCAAATTTGAGATAATTTTGAGCTCATTCAAAAGTGTTTGAAAACGCCATTTATGATCGACTTCAAATTTCGACAATTTCGATCTTGTCCTAAAGAGTCCCTAAATGCCAAGCTTTCCGATCAAACCTGTTTAATTTGAGACAATTAGTTTGTTCCAAAAGTGTCTCCAAAATGCAATTTTGTTAGATCACAAATTTGAGAAAATTCGAGTCGACCCAAACGTGTCGCCAAAATGCCATATATGATCGACCGCCAAATTTGAGAAAATTCTAATCTTGTCCCCAAAGTGTCGCTAGAACGCTATTTTTTGATCATATCGCCAAATTTGACACAATTTTGAGTTTGTCCCGTATATCGCTACAAAGCAGTTTCAAAATAGACTGCCAAATTTAGGCAATTGCGAGCTCGTCCTAAAAGTGTCGATAAAATGTTGTTTTTGATCACTCTCCCAAATTTGAGACAATTCTAAGCTCGTCCTAAAAGCGTCATGAATATGCCGTTTCCGACCAGACTGCCAAATTTGAGACAATTCCGAGCTCATCCCAAAAGTGTCGCTAAATGCCGTGTAACAACCCCCACTCCACCCTAGTCATGCTTGCATGTATCACATGATCTTGTCCCAATGTGTTGCA
This sequence comes from Camellia lanceoleosa, assembly GCA_025200525.1. NCBI lineage: Eukaryota > Viridiplantae > Streptophyta > Magnoliopsida > Ericales > Theaceae > Camellia > Camellia lanceoleosa. The sequence continues at coordinate 31,202,685 of CM045770.1, forward strand.
TTTGCATCCCTTGATTTGTTTTGCATAAATGTTACTTGAATGGTGTGTTCCCTATTGGTGTGCAAGTGTTTCAGCCGAGGACATCTTGAGCCTAGGTCATCCTTTTGATACTCTTACACTTAGGACCATCTTGGGATTTCTCTGGTTGACCTCCCTCCGCACCCTGACATATTGGCTGAGATATCATTATCTAGGCCGAGGTGTTCACCACCAAGGCCGAGATGTGTACTATCTGGGCCGAGATGTTGCCCATGAACCCAAGTGATCTTGCCCTAGACCGGTACAACCTAGACCGAGGTGTGGCACAGCTGGGCCAAGTGTTGACCTTTCTAGCCAAGGTCATTGTCCCTTTGCTTGCCGAAGTCTTGTTGTTAGCCGATGTCATTACTTGCCGGAGTCCCTTGCCGCCTAGCTTGTTGAACACGCTTTGTCATAGTCTTGTATGTTCAATCAGTCACCTTTTTAAGTAGAGCCAACCAATCGTTGCCACGTGTCCGAGCTGAGTGTTAAGTCAGCCGGCGAACCTAGAAATGTATCATTTTGTATCATATCTTTGTTCTTGAGGAGAGAGAAGCTCTAGAAGGAGAAGGAGGAGTTTTAGAGTGAGAAGAGTAGATAACAAGCTTGATCCTTAGAGTCCAAACCGTTAGATTCGAGTATTGAGGTTAGAATCTTGATCAACTCTTGTTGTTCTCATCGATCATCTAGCTGCATTGCATGATTGAACCTGTTCTGCATGCCATGCATTGATTTAAAGTTGGTTTTAGAAAGAGAAAGTTGGTGTTCATGAGTTCTTGAAGAAAAGCCTTGTTTGATTCGAAAGTTTGCAACAAGTTACATGTTTTTGTGTTTGTTTTCGTAAGATCTTCTAGTATGGGTACCTAGGTCCATGTTTTCGAACTCATAGCATGAAATCTCAAATTTTGTAATAACAAGTTATGATCTTTGCATTCATCTTCTTCATGATCTTCATGTTCATGTTCTTCATGTTCTTGAGCAGAGGGAAAACCCAGATCTTTTCCCGACTTCATTTCCTTGAAAGTGGCCCTCGGGACCACACCTCGGCGAGAAGGTGTGGGACCTCGGCCAAGACTTGGTTGGTGCCCAGCATGTTTTCCCGAGATGGGAGACAATGTTTTATTTTGATTTGACCTAGCATCTGAGGAAAGCCGAGATCATCTGCATGCATGTGAAACTTATTTGGAAGTGCATTCAACAGATTTTTTTGCCATGTGTTTGTAGGACTTGGACTTGCCTTGACCCCGATGTTTGAAGAAATAAGTGAGTGGTAGTTTAATAAAGATATGTTATAAAGCTTTGATAAAACTTTGTTTTGCCTTGTTCGGAAATTATTTACAAGCATGAATGATTATTCCTACTTGCAATAAGTACTATATCTTGCTTGATGACATTCTCGGGAAGTCCGTATGTGCTAGGGGACTATAAGCATTTGTAGCACAAAGTTTGGAAGTCCAGATGTGCTAGGGGACTATAAGCATTTGTAGCACAAGTCCTTAGTGTTCTGGGACTATAATGCAACGACACCATTGCTTAGAGATCTCTTGTCTTGTCTTGCCTGCCACCCATGTTTTTCAAGGGGTTTGTTGTCCGGAATGTCATCTCTTGTATTATATTGAAGCTAGTAAGCATCCCTTGAAGCTTTGGAAGATTTGATAGACGAGCTTGATTTATTCCATGTATTGTTTTGTTAAAAGATCTCGGATGTCATTCATGTAAACCCTTTATTATTTATACCATTCACTGAGTATCCAAGCTCACCCTCTCTATATATATGTAGGTGACGAGCAGGGCGGCGGCGACGCCTAGATGTGTTTGCCGATGTGTTTTTGGATTCGTATTTTGCAACATCTTGAAGATCATGCTTCTTAGTTATTTCCTTGTATTTTGTATTTCATGGCTGAGAAGCCTTTTGGTCAAGATGTAATTTTTGTACTCCATTTTGTAATTTTTGTACTCCATTTTGGAAGATCTATTTTGTAAGATGTATTTCATTTCATTTAACTTAAGCACTGCTCTTATGGACTACTTAGCTTTTATTTATTGCTTCTGCATTTGTAAGCCCCGTATGTTTACTCTGATTTGTGTGTGTGATCTTGTAAGTGGCCTTTGGTAGTCTCGAATTACTGGCCTTCATGGCACCATTCTACTAGGGACGGGATGGGGTCGTGACATGCCGTTTTTAATCACACTCCCAAATTTGATACTATTTTGAGCTCGTCCCAAAAGTGTGGTGAAAATGTCGTTTCTGATCAGACTGCAAAATTTGAGACAATTCCAAGCTCGTCGCAAAAGTGTCGATATAACGACATTCACGATCAGACTCCCAAATTTGAGACAATTCTGAAATCGTTCCAAAAGTGTCGCAAAAATGCCATCTTCGATTAGATTTCCAAATTTGAGAGAATTTCGAGGTGGTCCTAAAATTGTCACGAAAATTTTGATTCAAATCAGACTTCCAAATTTCAAACAATTCTGAGCTTCTCCCAAAAGTTTCTCCAAACCACCATTTCCGATCAGACTAAGAAATTTGAAAAAATTTTGAGCTGCTCCCAATCGTGTCACCAAAATAACGTTTCAAATCAGACTACCAAATATGAGACAATTCCATGCTTGTCCCAAAAGTGTTGCCCAAACACTGTTTCTGATCAGACTTCTAAATTTAAGACAATTCGAGCTCGTGCCAAAAGGCTGCCACAATGTCGCTTCCGATTGAACTTCCAAAATAGAGCTAATTCCGAGCTCGTCCCAAAAAGTCAAGAAATGTCGCTGATCAAGTCGCTAAATTTGAGACAATTCAACTTGTCTCAAAAGGGTTGCCAAAATGCCGCTTCCGACTAGATCGCTAGATTTGAGACAATTCATAATCGCCCCAAAATTGTCGCCAAAATGTCATTTCTAATCGACAACCAAATTTGATAATTTCGAAATGGGTCCCAAAAGTGTCACTTAAAATGCGCCAGATCATATCGCCAAATTTAGGACAATTCCAGCTCGTACAAAATTGTCACCACAACAACGTTTCCAATCAGACTGCCAAATTTGACACAATTCCGAGCTCCTCACATACGTGTCACCAAAATGCCGTTTCCGATTAGAATCCAAATTTGAGGTAATCTTGGTCTCATTCCAGAAGTGTAGCGAAAATGTCATTTCGACGATCAAATTTTAAATAATTTCGAGCCGCTTTAAAAGTTTCACCAAAACGCTGCCTGATGAGACTCCTAAGTTTGAGTCAATTTCGAGCTCCGCCAAAATGCCGTTTCCGATCAGACTGCCAAATTTGAGACAATTTTGATCTTGTCACAAAAGTGTCACCAAAATGCTGTTTCCTATTAGACTCCCAAATTTTAGACAATTCCCTGCTTATCCCAAAAGTGTCCCTATACCAACAAAGCCATTTCCGATCAAAATACAAAAATTTGAGACAATTCAACTCGCCTAAAAGTTTCTCCAAAACATACCGTCATAGAGTTCAAAATTTGAGACAATTCCAAACTCTTCCCAAACGTGTCGCCAAGACGCTCTTATCGATCAAATTGCCAAATTTGATACAATTTCGAACTTGTCCCAAAAGAATCGCCAAAATGTCACTACTGATCAGACTACCAAATTTGAGAGAATTTCGAGCTAGTCCTAAGAGTGTCATGAAAACTACGTTTCAAATCAGACTGCCAAATTTGAGGCAATTCCGGGCTCATCCCAAAAGAGTTGCCAAAATGATGTTTCTGATCAGACTGCGAAATTTGAAACAATTCGTGCTCGTCCCAAAAGGGGGGTCACTAAAAGGTCGTTTCCGATCAGACTACCAAAATAGAGATAATTCCAAGATTGTTCCAAAAGTGTCGCCAAAATGTGGTTTCCGATCAAACTGCTAAATTTGAGACAATTTTAAAGTCATTTCAAAAGTGTCGCTAAAATATTGTTTCAGATCAGATTGCCAAATTTGAGACAATTCTGAGCTCCTGCCTAATTGTTGCCAAAACCCCATTTCTGATTAGACTGCCAAATTTTAGACAATTTTGAGCTCCACCAAATGTGTCGCCAAGTTGTCATTTCCACTCAGACTGCCAAATTTGAGACAATTACAATCCCATACAAAAAATTTCATGAAAATACCGTTTCCGATCAGATTATCAAATTTGAGACAATTCCGAGCTTGTTCTAAAAGTGTTGCCAAAACGCCGTTTCCGATCTGATTTCCAAATTTGAGACAATTCTCACCATCCCAAACATATTATGAAGTGCCATTTTTGATCGATAGCCAAATTTGACACACTCGATCTATCCCAAAAGTGTTTCTAAATGTTGTTTATGATCGATCGCTAAATTTGAGACAATTTCGAAGTTCGTCCCAAAATTGTCGATAAAATTTCATTTTCGATCGGTTCCCAAATTTGAGACAATTCTAAGCCCGGCCCCAAAGTGTTTTGAGAATGTAGTTTCCGATCGACCGGCAAATTTGAGACAATTCCGAGCTCATCCCAAAAGCTGCCAATAAATGCCATTTCAGATGAAACAACTAATTTGAGACAATTTTGAGTCGACCTAAAGTGTCACTTAACACTGCTTCAGATTAGATCGCCAAATTTTAGAAAATTTCGGTTCGTCTCAAAAGCGTCACCAAAACACCATTTTTTTTTTATCAAACTTCCAAATTTGGGACAATTTTGAGCTCCTTCCAAACGTGTCGCCAAAATGTTTTTTCAGATTCGACTGCCAAATTTGAGACAATTCCATGCTCGATCTAAAAGTGTTGCTAAAATGTCGCTTCGATTAAACCGCCAAATTTGAGACAATTCCGATCTTATCCCAAAAGGTTGAAAATGCTTTTGATCGCATAATTTTGAACAAGTCCTAAAGTGTCACAAAACGCTTTTAGATCGACCGCCAAATTTGAGATAATTCTGAGCTCGTCCCAAAAGCGCCGTTAAAACACCGTTTTTTATCAGACCGCCAAATTTGAGACAAATTTAAGCTCCACTTAAACATGTTGGAAAAATGTCGATTCAGATTAGACTGCAAAAATTGAGACAATTTGAGCTCGTCTTAAAAAGGGGTTCAAAAAATGCCATTTCTAATTAGATTGCCAAAATAGAGAAAATTCTGAGGTCATCCAAAAAGTGTTGCCAAAATGTCATTTTCGATAAAATTGCCAAATTTGAGACAATTCAGAGCTCATCTCAAAAGTGTCGCCGAAACACTGTTTCTGATCAGACTGCTAGATTTGAGATAATTTAGAACTCCTTCCAAAATTGTGGCCAAAATGTCATTTTCGATCAAACTGCCAAATTTGAGACAATTTTGAGTTGGTCCCAAAAGTGTCACGAAAATGCCAAGCTTCAGATCAAACCGCCAAATTTATGTATAATTTAAGCTCGTTCCAAAATTGTTGCCAAAACACCGTTTCCGATCAGATTCCCAAAAGTTGTCGCCAAAACGCCGTTTCCGATCAGTCTTCCAAATTTGAGACAATTCCCAGTTTATCCCAAACCTGTTGCCAAAAGGCCGTTTTAGATCAGACTGCCCAATTTGAGACAATTCTGTTGTCGTCCCAAAAGTGTCGCTAATATGCCATTTTCGATGAGACTTCTGAATTTGAGATAGTTCTGATCTCGTCCCAAAAGTGCCGCTAAAATGGCGTTTCCCATCAGACTGCCAAATTTGAGACAATTGTGAGTCGGTAGAAAAGTGTCGCAAAATTTCGCTTCCGATTAGATCACCAAATTCTGCATAATCCCGACCTTGTCCCAAAAGCTGCCAAAATGCCGCTGATCAAACCACTAAATTTGAGATAATTTTGAGTTGGCCAAAAGTATCTCCAAAATGCCGCTTGCTCAAACAATTTTGAGCTCGCCCCAAAAGCGCATGAAAATGTCGCTTCTGATCAGATTGCAAAATTTAAGACAATTCCGAGCTCGTCCCAAAAGTGTCGATATAACAACAATCACGATTGGACTCCCAAATTTGAGACAATTCCAAACTCGTCTCAAAAGTGTCGCCAAAATGTCATTTCCGATTAGATTGCCAAATTTGAGACAATTTCGAGGTGGTCCTAAAAGTGTCACAAAAACTTTGATTCAAATCAGACTTCCAAATTTGAGATAATTCTGAGCTCCTCTCAAAAGTTTTTCCAAAACACCGTTTCTGATTAGTCTGTGAAATATGAGAAAATTTCGAGCTGCTCCCAATCGCGTCGCCAAAATGTCATTTCCGATTAGATTGCCAAATTTGAGACAATTTCGAGGTGGTCCTAAAAGTGTCACAAAAACTTTGATTCAAATCAGACTTCCAAATTTGAGATAATTCTGAGCTCCTCTCAAAAGTTTTTCCAAAACACCGTTTCAGATCAGACTGCCAAATCTGAGACAATTCCATGCTCAACCCAAAAGTGTTGCCAAAACTTTGTTTCTAATCATACTTCTAAATTTAAGACAATTCGAGCTCGTGCCAAAAAGGATGTTTCCAAAATGCCGTTTCCAATCAAACTTCCAAAATAGAGCCAATTCCGAGCTCATCCCAAAAGTCTTGCCAAAATGCCATTTTAGATCAGGCTGCCAAATTTGAGACAATTCAAAACTCGTCTCAAAAGGGTCGCCAAAATGCCATTTCCGATCAGACTGCTAGATTTGAGACAATTCATAATCGTCCCAAAATTGTCACCAAACGCTATTTCCAATCAGCAGTAAATTTGATACAAATTCAAGTCGTCCCAAAAGTGTCACGAAAACGCCGCTTCAAATCATATCGCTAAATTTAGACAATTTCAGCTCGTGCCAAAATTGTCGCCAAAACACCATTTCCAATTAGACTGCCAAATTTAAAACAATTCCGAGCTCCTCACAAACGTGTCACCAAAATGCCGTTTCTGATTAGACTTCCAAATTTGAGACAATTTCGACCTCATTCCAAAAGTGTGGCGAAAATGTCGTTTCCGATCAGACCGCCAAATTTTAGATAATTCCGAACCTGTTCAAAAAGTGTCGCCAAAACGCCGTGTCGAATGAGACCTCCAAATTAGAGACAATTCTGAGCTCCGCCAAAATGCGTCGCCAAAATGCCATTTCCGATTAGACTGCCAAATTTAAGACAATTTTGATCTCATCCCAAAAGTGTCGCCAAAATGTTGTTTCCTATTAGACTCCCAAATTTGAGACAATTCCGAGCTTATCTCAAAAGTATCCCAAAAAAGTCGTTTTTGATCAGAATACAAAATTTGAGACAATTTCGAACTCGACCCAAAAAATTCTCCAAAACACACGTTAGGATCAAAATTTGAGACAATTCCAAACTCATCCCAAAAGTGTTGCCAAGACGCCTACCGATAAGATTGCCAAATTTCACATAATTAACTCGCCCCAAAAGAGTCGCTAAGATGTCATTTTGGATCGACAACCAAATTTGAGACAAATTGACCTCATCCCGGAAGTGTCGTGAAAGTGCTGATCGGGACCGCCAAATTTGAGACAATTCCGAGCCTGGCCCCAAAAGTGTCAATATAACGACATTTTTTTAATCAAACTCCCGAATTTGAGACAATTCTGAGCTTTACTCAAAAGGGTCGCAAAAATACCATTTCAAATAAAACTGCCAAAATTTGAGACAATTTCAAAATGCCGTTCTGATTAGATTGCTAAATATGAGACAATTATGACCACGTCCCAAAAGTGTAGCCAAAATGCAGCTTCTGATCAGATTGCCAAATTTGAGACAATTAAGAACTCATCTCAAAAGTGCTGCCAAAATGCTGTTTCCTATCAATCTCCCAAATTTGCAACAATTTCGTGCTCGTCCCAAAAGTGTCCCAACAAATCGGGCTTCACTGACTACAAAATTTGAGACAATTCTAAACTAGTCCCAAAAGTTTCTCCAAGACACCCTTACTGATCAGATTGCCAAATTTGAGACAATTCTAAAATCCTCCCAAAAGTGCCGCCCAAATTTCATTTCCGCTTAGATTGCCAAATTTGAAACAAATTCGACCTCATCCCAAAAGTGTCATGAAAGTGCCGTTTTTAATTAGCCTGCCAAATTTGAGACAATTTCGTGCTCATCGCAAAAGTTTCTCCAAAACATCATTTCTGATCAAATTGCCAAATTTGAGACAATTCCTAGCTCGTCCCAAACGACGCTAAAACGCCGCTTTTAGATTAGATCACAAATTTGAGACAATTTCGAAGCTTGACCCAAAAGTGTCGCTAAAATGTCGTTTTAGATCATACTACCAAATTTGAGACAATTCCGATCTCGTTCTAAAAGTGTCGCCAAAACAACGATTCCAATCAGACTGTGAAATTTGAGACAAATCCGTGCTCGTCCTAAACATGTTGAAAAATTGCTGTTTCTGATCAGATTGCAAAATTGAGACAATTCTGAGCTCGTCGCAAAAGTGCTCACTACTACAAAAATAGATAAAGATCACACTTTTTTTGTGTGATGTACGTTATTTAATCACACCCTTTAAGTTTTATTAAAGTGTGATCTTTGGGAGTGTGATTAAAAGAGGTCATTTTTAATTACTTTTTAAGTGTGCTTAATAACATTTAGATCACACCTTTTAAGTGTGATTAAAAAAAATTTGATCACACCTTTTAAGTGATCACACCTTTTAAGTGTGATCTTTGGAAGTGTGATTAAAAATATTTACATCACATCTTTTAAGTGTGATTAATAACATTTAGATCACATCTTTTAAGTGTGATTAATAACTAATAAAATCTGTGATAAAAAAATGATTCGACATATTTAAAAAATAATCAATATTATTTTTGTATGCACATTTGAAGAATGTAATACACATTATATACTATATTTTGAATCATAACCACATATTGAATAGAATAACGTCATTTATTTCATAAATGGAAATTAAATATTCAAAAGTATATACAACAGAATTAAATAAAAAAAATTAACTCAGGTTTACATCTATTAAAAAAAAAAACTTTAAAAACTAAGTTCTTAATTCTTGGACCATATTCTCTCTCCAAAAAATTTCTCGACCAAAAATGAAAACACAAATTAATCCGTAAACCATCGATGCATATGAATAAACTAAAAAGTTAATTCATCAAACCAAAATAGGAACATTAATCATTTCGCTGATCTTAATCCTTTTGGAAGTAACTTCGTTAACAATTAGATGCCATAGCACCAATGTCAATGACATTGTAATTAGGAGGTCACTAATGAGCACAAGATTTAAAAATGATAAATCTCAATACAAATTGTGTACGATCTTTTGTGAATGTATATTATTATTATCATTGAACCATAATTTTAGGTACCCATAACAATAAATAAAACTCAAGAAACCTTTGGTGCCTTGGGGTTCCTTGAGCCTTTGAAAACACTATTCCTCCATCCCTTCTCCACCACTCCTCACCCCTTTAGCCATCCTTCCCTTCCCGGTGACTACTTCACCCTTCCCAAGAACTCACCAAACATGTTTTTGATTTTGTTAGTATTTTTTGGAAAACATGTGTATATTAAATATGTTTTTAGTTTTTGCTTTTTGCTTTTTTTTTTTTTTTTTTTAGGACAATACGCTTTCGCTTTTTGTTTACAAAGAAGAAACAAAATTAGTTTGAAAGTAAAATATAATGTTAAATACTAATTACCAATGGATGTAATGAGAAACAAAGATGGAGCAGAGTCACATAAAATACCATGGTCATCAAAGTCTCCTCGCAATATGGTGGCTAACAAACCGTTGTTGACAAACCTGTAATCCTCAAGCTTGGAAGGAGATGTTCTTGCCGAGTTACTATTTGATCTATCTTTCTTCCTCGATGTCGAGTAGCTGCCCCTATTAGCTTCATCCTCAATTTACTTGGAGATATTATACCACCCTACATTACCCATTTATTTATACCACCAAAAAAAAATTTAAAAATCAAATACCATAATCAGAAAAATACCAAAAAAGATTATAAAAAAAAAAAAAAGAAATTCAACATTGTAATAGAATCATTTGAACACTAAAGCCCCCCATTCAAGAATTTCATTCAAACACCATAATGAGTTCTCTTATCTTACTAATTCAAAATTTGAAAGATTTGTTTAAACAAAAATCAAATATTTGGGAAACCCATCAAGAATTTCTCTAAATTTCTTCTCTGTTGTTATTTAGGTCAAGAATTTCTTCTTCTTCTTTATCTAATAATGGATCGGATCACCTAATGACTAAAACTATATATTATTTTCTCTGTTGTTATTTTTCATATCTAATTTACTCTCTGTTAATTTCCCTAGCCTTAAAGCATTGTCACCTAGAGGTCAAGTTTGTGTGTTCTTTCTTGTGTGTTTGTTCTTCTTGTGTTTTGAGTCTTACCGATTATAGTTAGGCATTATGGATTGCTAACACCTTTGACATGTATGAACAAATTAAGTGGCTTTACTAAATGTGTCGATTCCCATCTCTTTCATTGATCATGGTAAACCTCATTCTTCTAGACTTGAGATGAAAGAGCTTAGCAACACTCAACAATCTCCAAAAATCATAGAATTAACATATCATATCTTATATCACCCCTCTAAGTAGGATTAATCATTGATTGGATTCACCATGTAATCGTTATGGTTCTTGAATCAATGCAATTAAGAACACAATCCTAATCCTCTGCACTCAAGGAAGTGCAAGTGTGTTTCCTTTCAGATATCTTTCAAATTACAATGATTTACTTTATGAAGTATAAACAAGTATGTTCTTTCTATAAGAAAAACACAAATAAATGAGTCAAAATGAAGAGAAAACCTCAAAAATAAATAAACAAATAAAAGGGAAGGAAGAGAGCAAGCATGTAACTAGATGGTCCGGGTAAATATCTCAAGAAGCTTTACTCATCCCGTTGAGAATTACTCATCCTCGCTGAGAATAACAATTGTTACAACAACGATAAAAAGAAACTTTGAAGTAGTCAAATGAAATGAATCTAGAACAACATTCGGAACAAGCAAAGGTAGAAATCTATGCATTAGAAAATAATGAACACTTAACTGATTCATACAATTGGAGTGTGATCTATTCGCTTTACACTGCATATATGTTCTCCCTAACAAATTGAAACAAATGCTAGTTATGAAAACTATATAAGTGTCAAACCATGTGTGCTTTCCAATCCTCAATTAGTGCTACGTAATGTGAAGTTAAAATTTTAATTCAAACCATCAAATCCAAATAAACTTGGTGAAGAAACACACACACACACACACACACACACAAAATTTGTTGGTTTCTCCCAAATAATTTGTTGTGCTGTGCTCTAAGTAGCACTGACACGTGACAAGGGCAATGCCTTTGACATTAAGGTCACGCTGATTTTCAAAAAATGCACGACACGATATGTCTGGAACATTTTTAAAAATTATACTTTTATAAATTTATTATATGTCAACTATGTGAATAGCTTATTCAGAGGTAATGAAAAAAAACAAAATAACACTAATTAAAATTAAAAGGTTATAAATTTCATAACCTAAAAACATCAATATATCAATCACATGACAATTAATTGCAATATAAAGAATGCAAAATAATTGTAGAATATAGAAATACAAATGATGAATTCATTTTATTAATGTTTGAAAATATATTCAGGTTCCACACGTAGAGCCCACATTTAGGTTCCACACACATGTTGTCAAAGTAATCGGGACACCATCTAGTATACCAATTACACTAAAGTAATATCCACGAACTGAAATTACAAGCGCACAACCACCAATCAAACATGTCGCAAATGCACTATAATTTAAACTATTCCTTGGCACTTTTAACTCAATATTTTAATTTAAAAATCAAAAAATCATTAAAAAAATCAAAAAAATCAACAACTTATAACAACTTTAAAAAAAAAAAGTCAAATATTGTTTTTTCTATACTTTTTGTACATGTTTTTGTAAAAGTCAACAAGTGATCCCAAATATAATTTTTTACCTTATATTTTTGTCAAAAAATAAAAAAAATTACAAAAATAGCATGTTAGGCAGAAAGTTACATATAACTCTAAAATAGGGAAAATTACTCCCTCTAGTGTTTCTGAAATTTTAAAAATTAGAGTTCTAAAAGGAACGAAATGCTCAAGGATTGCTTGCGCATATTTACATTATCTCCATTTGGAAGAAACTAAAAAATAAAATAAAATAAATTGATGCATAAATAAATGTAATTTGGTGACACCGATAACAGAAAATTGTCGATCATATGTTGTATCACATCAGCTCCGGCGAAATTCACACAGTAAGTTTTTACCTGCACGAGCAAAACAAAAGAAAAAGGTCACTCATTAGAAATGTTGATACTACTTTCTTTCTCTTTTATCTCACTCTTATACTATCCAAACAAGAAGAAGATAAACTAGTACTACTATCATTTCTTTGTTTACTTCTCTCCTATTTTGCCAAATGGATCGAATCGATTGTGTCAATCTCTTTTATCTAGAGGGGAATTCAAACTAGAGAGTTCCAATCCATTTCAAGAGGTTGACCTCCAAACCGCATTTTACTCATTGAGGTTATTATGTTTTTCCTTGATTCTGTAGTTAAATTAAAGAGAAAGAAGAAACTTGCCTAAATAGTAATCAGGCGCCAAAAGTCTGCTTAGTTCCATCAAGTCAATATCAACCCTTTCCCATTTCATTTTTAGAGACTCTGATCATTGCCTCTACAATTGGACGAATGAGGAAAGAGGTGAAAAATAGGAATAATCAAGAATAAATATTTTACTTACATATAGAGCTCGTAATAATTGGACAATCAAATGATGGTAATGAAATCATATTGAACTTCAAATCCTCAAGAGCATAATGAAAATTTCATTTACTTGTATAAAGTTCTTCACCAAATAACCTGCTCTAGAACTTCTAGTATTACCTTTTCAATTTCTTTTCCATTTTCTTTCCACTTGCTATAACAAATCAAAGTTGTGTGTGTTGTGTGTGTGTGTGTGTGTGTGTGTGTGTGTGTGTTTTTTCTTCCAGCTTTTGACTAAACCAAGACATGCTAGTTCAAGTCTAACCTTGTTTCATATCAAATTCATTTTCATTTTTCATTCTTTTCACTAACTCGTATATGCTAGAACACTATATGTCAGAAATTGAGCTAGTCAAGACACCTAAAATAATCCAAGACAAACTAGAAAATTAATCGAACTGTGTTGAGTCTCCATTATTCTAGTTTCTCGTTAAAATGGTATGTACCAGCTAGTACAACATGGTGTTGAGTGATTCACAATATTGCCAAGAATTTTTACTCTCTTTCACAATTCGTAAAAACTAAATATACGAAAGTGAAATCTACATTTAAAATGAAGGAAAAACCTTTTTATTTTAATTTTTAACTTGGTTTTTAATGGGAAGTAATGGTTCTTGAATCTTGTAAGATTAGTGTCAGAGAACATGAATAACATTGACAAAAATTTGGTAACTAACCTTCCATATCAATGGTCTTGCATACATTGACTTGGCCCTCTAAAGACATTACTTCTTGAGTATTCATGTTTTGCTAACTCCACATTTACGACATGCGGTATTTGTCAATTCTGATGATTTTGACGCTGAAAAAAAAGAAAGAAAAAAAAGTAAGAAAATTTGGAAACACAATTCTAAAGCTCCATAAAGATTAAGAATTACCTTTGGGAGCTCACTTCGATGCCGCAGTGATGATGTACTCCAAATGAATTACCAGCACCAAATGAAGATTTATAAAAATAAAAACTAATGAAAAGAAAAATAGTGTTCTGCAATAAGGATTCAAAAACCAAATTCATAAATCTATTAGATGTCAGGACTGCCACATTCAAATGCTCAGATCAAAACTGTCCACATTTATTTATTTTTGTGAGAATCCAAATATTCAACATCATCAAATCTTGATAAGAAATAGAGAGAAAAATAATAAAGAGGAATTCAGGACTAATAGAAAGCCCAATACAATAATCATCTTCCGATATTAAGATCAAAATGTATGAACATCATAATCACTAGTTACAAACCTTCAAAAACAAAAACAAAAATAGAAAATAAATTTATAAAAATGATGTTTTATAATTTGAGAGTGAAACAAATACGACCATTAAGCAACCGATGCACCGACCATCCAATCTCTTACAATACAAAGAAGAAGAAACAGAAACCCAATTGAGATTATTACCCAACTGATGAATCTTAGGTCCAAAGAAGAGAGAGAAGAGTCAAAATCAAAAACAAACCACTCCAAAAGTTGATACTATTCAAATGAAAACAAAGACAACCCACAAAGAAAAAAAAGCCCCCAAAACATCCCAGGAATTTATAGACAGTTGATCTAGTGACTTGTGAGTCCACAAGATCCTCAATAGTAATTTCATTTTCCAAAACAGTAAACAAGATCCTCAATAGAAAAGTGAAGAAACTGAACCTTCTAAGCAATCTGAGATTGCTTGTGGACTTCACGAGGCTCTTTCTCATTTTTCTTCATGTGAAGCTCTATGTAATCTCCTTGAGGCTTAACAAATCTTAAGAGATTAGGGATTTTTGGTTTTGGGCCCCGGGGGGGGGAATGGAAAAAAAAAGCGGGAATGAAAAAAAAAAAGAGAGGGAGACGAGGGTGGATAAAAAACAAATTAAAATCTTTTGTTTTTTTGGGGGTCACAAATAAAATTTAAACAACAAAACAATGCCGTTTAACTCTTTCTTTCTTTTTTGTGACGAGGGTTGCTGTTGCTAAAAAATTTTATTTTTTGTTAAAATAAACTTTTTTGTAGTTAATGAAAAAAATTTCATTTTTTTTAGTTACTAAGATTGAAAATTTATTTGTTTCATTTTTATTTTACTTAAAAAAAATATTATTATTATTATTTATTTGGTAGAAGTAGGGGTAATATTTTAATGAAAAATATTTTCCACTAAAATAAAAGTTAATTTTCTGTGGTCAATGAAAAATATTTTTCTACGGCCTTTTTTTTTTTGTTACTAAAAATCATGAACTACTTTTTTTGTGGTAGAGGAAATGGAGCGACAGTAGTGGTGGAGGTGGTGGATAAGAGATGATGGTAGTGGTAGTGGTGATGGCGAAAGATATTAGTGGTGAAGTTGTGGTAGTGGTAGTGTAGATGGGGTGGCAGGGGTGAAGGAGAGGTAATGGTAGTAGTAGTGGCAGTAGTGGTGGTAGTGGAATGGTGGCGATGGTAGTAGTAATGGTAGTCGAGAGGTGAAGTGGCGACAGTGAAGGGAGTGGTAGTGGTGGAATGAGGTTTGCAATAGTGGTGAAGGTGGTAGAGGAGATGGGTGGTGAGAGAGTGAGATGAGTGAGAGACGGATAGAAGAGAGAGAGAGAGAGAGAGAGAAACAGGGACAAAGTGATGAGCGAGAGAGAGACAAAATGGTTGCTAAAAGTGCATTTTCTTGTAGTGGTCGATAAATCGAGAGGGAGCTCAGTAAATAGAGAAGACGGGAGGGAGAGAGTGATTAACGTAGACACAGTAAGAGAGAGAGAGAGAGAGACAGAAAAGAGACAAAGAGAGAAGAGAGATGGACAAGAGAGACAGAGAGAGATAGAGAGAGACATAAACAAAAGAGAGATGAACGAGAGAGACAAAGAGAAAAATAGAGAGAAGAGAGATGAGCGAGAGACAGAGAGAAAGATGAGAGAGAGAGAGAGAAGAGAGACGAGCGAAGAGACAGGGAGAGAAAAGAGATAAGAGAAGAGATAGATGAGTGAGAGACAGTATACGTAGAGAGAGAGAGAGATGCATGGTAAAGACAGATGTAGAGAAGAGTGAAAATAGAAGAGAGAGAGGAAGATGAAAAAATGGATAAAAAGATATAGACAAAGAGAGAGAGAGATAGACAGAAGAGGAGGAACAAAAAATGCATATCTATATATATACATACAGCCTAATATATATAATCTAGGGTTTTAATAAATCATGTCTCTGTGACGATATTTGTCGTATATTTGCAAATACCTAGTTTCAACATATTAGAGGAGGAACAACAAAAAAATTATTTTCATTGCAGAGACATGTATTCGGATTCAACACAACGAGTGAACATTTTTCAGCTGATAAAAGTCAATGGCAAGAGGAAATAGTGGAATGACGGAAGAGAATGTTGCCTGGATAGAACACACACACAGAGAGAAAGAGAGAGAGAGAGAGAGAATGAGTCGGGCAATGGCGAACAAATTAGGGCTCGTTGCTATTTCACCGCTTTCCGACGCCGCCAATCAAGAGAGAGAGGGGGTAAAAGAGATTAGGATTTTGGGTTTCAGATTTGGGATTTTTGTTTTAGGGGAGAGGATGAGCTGAATGGAAAACATAAGCAAAGTGAATAAAAAATATTTTTTTGTCGTAAATGAAATTTAAATGACAAAATAATGTCGCTTAACATTTTTTTTTTTTTTGCGAAGTTAGCCATCAAAAAAATTATTTTTTGTTAAAATATATATATTTTTTAGTTAATGAATTTTTTTGTAGAGGAGAGGAGTGGCAGAGGGTGAAGGTGGTGGATAAGAGATGATGGTGGTGGTGGAGGCGTGAAGGAGATTAGTGGTGAAGTTGTGGTAGTGGTAGAGTAGATGAAGTGGCAAGGGTGAAAGAGAGGTAATGGTAGTAGTAGTGGCAAGAGGGTGAAGGTGGTGGATAAGAGATGATGGTAGTGGTGGTGGTGGTGGCAAAGGAGATTAGTGGTGAAGTTGTGATAGTGGTAGAGTAGATGAAGTGGCAAGGGTGAAGGAGAGGTAATGGTAGTATTAGTGGCGAATGGTAGTGGTGGCAATGGTAGTAGTAATGGTAGTCGAGAGGTGAAGTGGCTACAAGGTAGTAATGGTGGTAGTGGAATGGCGTTTGCAGTAGTGGTGAATGTAGTAAAGGAGATGGGTGGTGAGAGAGAGAGAGAAATGAGTGAGAGACAGATAGAGAAGAGAGAGAGAGAGACAAAGACAGAGCGATGAGCGAGAGAGAGACAAAGTGGTCGCTAAAAGTGCATCTTCTTGTAGTGGATAGACAAATCAAGAGGGAGCTCAGTAAATAGAGAAGACGGATAGAAGAGAGTGAGCAATGCGAACACAGTGGGAGAGAGAGAGAGAGAGAGAGAGAGAGAGAGAAAGGGACAAAAAAAATAAAGAGATAGAGAGTGAGAGACAGAAAAAGAGACAGAGAGAGAAGAGAGATGAACGAAAGAGAGAGATAGAGAAAAGAGAGATGGGCAAGAGGGACATAGAGAGAAGAGAGATGAACGAGAGAGACAGAGAGAGAGAGAGAGAGAAGAGAGATGAGCGAGAGAGACAGAGAGAGATGAGAGATGAGAGAAATAGAGAGAAGAGAGATGAGCGAAAGAGACAGAGAGAGAAAAGAGATGAGAGAAGATATAGATGAGTGAGAGACACACACAGAGAGAGAGAGAGATAGATAGACAGAAAGAAAAGAGTGATGAGTGAGAGAGAGAAAGAGATGAGAGAGAGGAAGATGAAAAAATGGGTGAAAACATATAGACAAAGAGAGAGAGAGAGAGAGAGAGAGAGAAAGAGCAAAAAGAGATAAACGAGAGAGAGACAAAGAGAGATGAGCGAGAGAGATAAAGAGAAGAGAGATAGAGAAGAGAGATGAGAGCGATAGACAGAAGAGAGATGGACGAGAGACACACACAGAGAGAGACAGATGCATGTATGCAGAGAAGAGTGATGAGTGAGAGAGAGAAAATAAGAGAGACAGAGACACAGAGAGAAAGAGAGAGATGCATGTATGCATGTAAAAGAGTGATGAGAGAGAGAGAGAGAAGAGAGAGAGACAGAGAGATAGAAAGATGAAAAAATGGGTGAAAAAGTTCCGTGTCTAAAGCCTCATTTTCTAGTAGTGAGTCGTCTCTATCATTCATGGATAGAATAGAGGCGCGGATTTGGGAATTGTATATTTTATTTAAAAATCAAATTGAAATATTTTATACAATCACACCTATTTAGGGAGTGTGATTATATATATATATATAATCACACTTATTTAAAAAGTGTGATTAAAAAGTAGTAGTGTATATATAATCACACTTATTTAAAAAGTGTGATTAAAAAGTAGTAGTGTATATATAATCACACTTTAATTAGAATGTGTGATTAAAAAATATATAAATAATCACACTTTAATTAGAATGTGTAGTTAAAAAATATATATATAATCACACCTATTTAAAAAGTGTGATTAAAAAGTAGTAGTGTATATATAATCACACTTTAATTAGAAGGTGTGATTAAAAAATATATAAATAATCACACTTTAATTAGAATGTGTGGTTAAAAAATATATATATAATCACAGCTATTTAAAAAGTGTGATTAAAAAGTAGTAGTGTATATATAATCACACTTTAATTAGAAGGTGTGATTAAAAAATATATAAATAATCACACTTTAATTAGAATGTGTGATTAAAATATATATATATATATATATATAATCACACTTGTTTAAAAAGTAGTAGTGTATATATAATCACACTTTAATTAGAAAGTGTGATTAAAAAATATATATATATATATAATCACAGTTAATTGAAAAGTGACATAAAAAATAAATATTATCACACTCAATTAAATTAAGTGTGATTAAAATATCAATCTAATTTTTTTTTTTTATCACACTTCCAATAAAAGTGAGATCTTTTTCTTTTTTTTTGTCAAAGTGTGATCTTTAACTATTTTTGTAGTAGTCGCTGCTTCAGATCCGACTGCCAATTTTGATACAACTCTGAGCTCATCCCAAAAGCGTCGAAAAATTCATTCTCGATCGATCGCCAAATTTCAAACAATTCCGATTTTGTTCGAAATGTTTCCCGAAGATGGCATTCCCATTAGACTGCCACATTTGAGACAATTTTGAGCTCGTACCAAAAGTGTCACCAAAATGCCATTTTCGATAAGACAGCCAAATTTGAGATAATTTCAAGCTCGTCTGATACGCGTCACAAAAATGCAGTTTCTAATATGATTGGAAAATTTCAAACAATTATGATCTTCTCCCAAAAGTGTCACAAAAATGTCATTTCAGATCAGACTGCCAAATTTGAGACAAATTTGAGCACGTCCACACATGTCGTGAAAATGCCGCTTCGATCGATCGCCAAATTTTAGACAATTCGATCTCGTCCCAAAGTGTCGCTTAAATGCCGCTTCCAATCAAACCGCTTAATTTGAGACAACTCGAGCTCCTCCCAAAAGTGTCGATATAATGTCATTTTTTATCGACTCAATTAGAGACAATTTTGAGCCTGTCCCAAACGTGTCGCTAAAATGCCATTTCAGATTGGATAGCAAAATTTGAGACAATTTCGAGCACGCCCCAAAAGTGTCACTAAATGTCAGTTTTCAATTAAACTTCAAAATTTGAGACAATTTCGAGCTCGTCCCAAAAGTGTCACAAAAACATCGTCTCATATTGGACTTCAAAATTTGAGACAATTTCAAGCTGGTCCCAAAAGTGTTGCCAAAATGATGTTTTCGATTAGACTCCCAAATTTGAGACAATTTCAAGCTCGTCTCAAAAGTGTCACCAAAATACCATTTTCGACCAGATTGCCTAATTTTAGACAATTTCAAGCTGGTCCCAAAAGTGTGTACAAAACGTCGTTTCTGTTCAAACTGGAAAATTTGAGACAATTCCAAGCACATTCCAAAAGTGTCGCCAAAACGCCCTTTCTGATCAGAATGCTAAACTTGAGAAAATTCTGAGCTCATACCAAAAATGCAGCCAAAATGTCATTTCAGATCAAATTGTAAAAATTAAGACAATTCTGAGTTCATCCCAAACGTGTCGCCAAAATGTTGTTTTCGATCAGACTGCCTAATTTGAGACAATTCTAATCTCGACCCAAAAGAGTCGCTAAAATGCCGTTTCCGATCAAACTGCCAAATTTAAGACAATTTCAAGCTCGTCCCAAAAGGGTCGCTGAAATGTCATTTCAAAATGGACTGTCAAATTGGAGACAATTCTGAGCACGTCAAAAAAAAGTCGCTAAAAGGCAATTTTCGATCAGAGTCCCAAATTTGAGACAATTTCGAGCTCATCCCAAAATGTCACAAAAAATCCCATTACTGATCAGAGTGCCAAATTTGAGGCAATTCCGAGCTCGTCCCAAGCATGTCGCAAAAATGTCGTTTCTGATCAGTTTGCCAAATTTCAGACAATTCCTATCTCGTCTGAAAAGTGTCGCTAAATGCCATTTCCGATCCGACCGCAAATCTCACCAATTCTGCGGTTTGTCCCAAAAGTGTAGATATAAAGCCTTCAATCGACTCAATTTGAGGCAATTCCAAGTCTCCCAAAATGTCGCTAAAATGCCATTTCAGATTGGATCAAAATTTTGACAAAATTTAAGCCCACCAAAAAAGTGCAAAGAAAATGTCATTTTCGATCGATTCCCAAATTTGAGACAAGTCCGAACTTGTCTCAAAAGTGTCCCAAAACAATGTTCCTATTAGATCGCCAAATTTGACACAATTCCAAGCTCATTCCAAAAAGTGTCGCCAAAAGCTTCGTCCGATAGCCCAATTTGAGACAATTATGAACTCATCCCAAAATTGTTGCCAAAATGTCGCTTCGCTCAGACCGCCAAATTTGAGACAATATAGAGCTTGTTCCAAAAGTGTCATTTAAAATGACCCTTCCGACGACTACTAAATTTGAGACAATTTTGAGCTTGTCAAAAGTGTCGCTAAACGCTGCTTCCGATCACACCGCCAAATTTGTAGCAATTCCAAGCTCGTCCCAAAAGAGTCACGGAAATGTCATTTTATTAGATCGCTAAATTTGAGATAATTCCTAGCTCATCCCAAAAGTGTCACCAAAATGCCATTTTTTATCAGACTACCAAATTTGAGACCATTTCGATCTCATCCCAAAATGTGTCCCTAAAATGCCATTTCCGATCAAACTACCAAATTTGAGACCATTCTAAGCTCGTCCCAAAAGTGTCGGCAAAACATCATTTTAGAATGGACTGCCAAATTTGAAACAATTCCAAGCTTGTCCCAAAAGTGTCTATAAAAATGCAATTTCAACTCAGACAACCAAATTTGAGACAATTCTGAGCTCGTCCCAAAAATGTTGATAAAATGTCACTTCTGATCAGACTCCCAAATTTGAGACAATTCTGAGCTCATTCCAATAGTGTCACTAAAACGCGATTTATGATCAAACTGCGAGATTTGAGACAATTTTGAGCTCATCCAAAATGTGTCGCTAAAACGCCAATTTCAAACAAATTGCTAAATTTGTGACAATTCTGAGCTGGTCCCAAATTGTCGCGTAAGTGTCGTTTCGGATCAAACTGCCAAATTTATGACAATTCAGAGCTTGTAATAAAAGTGTCCCCAAAATGCCATTTCAGATCAGACTACCAAATTTGAGACAATTCTGATTTCGTTCCAAAACTGTCAGCCAAATGCCGTTTCTGACCAGACTGCCAAATTTGAGTCAATTTATAACGCATCCCAAATGTGTCGCCAAAATGTTATTTCTGATCGATCTGGCCAATTTGAGACAATTCGATCTTGCCTCAAAAGTGTTGCTAAATGCCATTTTCGATCACCACAAATTTGGGAAAATTCGATCTCGTCCCAAAAGTGTCTCGAAATGCCCTTTCAAATCGAATGCCAAATTTGAGACAATTCTAAGCTCCTCCCAAAAGTGTTGCCAAAACGCCGTGTCCGATCAGACCGCTAAATTTGATACAATTCTAAGCTTGTCCCAAAAGTGTCACCAAATGCCGCTTATGATCAGATCGCTAAATTTTAGACAATTCGAGCTCACACAAAAGTGTCACAAAAACACTATTTCAGATCAGACTACAAAATTTGAGGCGATTCCAAACTCGTGCCAAAAGTGTCTCCAAAACACTATGTCTGCTCAAACTGCTAAATTTGAGACAACTCTGAGCTCGTTCAAAAAGTGTCTCTAAAATACCATTTCCAATCAAACTCCCAAAGTTGAGACAATTCCAAGCTCGATCAAAAAGTATCGCCATAACCCCATTTTTTATTAGATTTAAGACAATTCCGAGCTCGTCCCAAAAGTGTCACTAAAATGGAATTTTCAATCAAACTGTTAAATTTCTAACAATTCTGGGCAGGTCCCAAAAGTGTCGCAAAAATGCCATTTCAGATGAGACTGCTAAATTTGAGACAATTCTAAGCTCGTCCGAAATTTGTCGCAAAATGTCGTTTCAGATCAAACTGCCAAATTTGAGACATTTTCGAGCTGGCCTCAAAAGTGTCGCGAAAAGTATCTTTTTAGATAAGACTGCCAAATTTTAGACAATTTCGAGCTTGTCCCAAAAGTGTCTCCAAAACGTCGTTTTCCGATCAGATTGCAAAAATTTAGACAATTCCGAGCTCCTTCCAAATGTGTCACCAAAATGCGATTTCCGATAAGACTATCAAATTTGATACAATTCTGAGCTCATCCCAAAAGTGTCGTGAAAACACCGTTTCAGATCAAACTGCCAAATTTGAGACAATTCCGAGCGCATTCCAAAACTGTCGATAAAGCACCATTTTTCTATCAGACTCTTGAATATAGACAATTCCGATCTTGTCCCAAAAGTGTAGCTAAAATGACGTGTCAGATTGGACTGCAAAATTTGAGACAATTACGATCTTGTCCTAAAAGTGTCACTACAATGTCGTTTCCGATTAGACTGTCTAATTAGACTTCAAAATAAGAGACAATTTTGAACTCATCCCAAAAGTGTCTCCAAAAGGCCATTTCCACTCGCCTTTTGAAATTCAAGACAATTTCGAGATTGATCCAAAAGTGTTATGAAATTCCTCTCCAATCGTGACCGCCAAATTTGAGAGAATTCGAGCTCGTTTTAAAGTGCCACTAAAACGCCATTTCCAATCAAACTATCAAATTTGAGGCAATTCCAAGTCGATCGAAAAAGTGTCGCTAAAACGCTGCTTCAAATCAAACTACCAAATTAGAGACAATTCCGAGCTCGTCCCAAAAGTGTCACCAAAATGTCGTTTCCAATCAGACTTCCAAATTTTAGACAATTCTGACCTCGTCACAAAATTGTCTCCAAATTGTCATTTCCGATTGGACTGCCAAATTTCAAAGAATTTCGAAAGGTGTCCGAAAACAATTGTGAATGCCATTTCAGATCGATCGCTAAATTTGAGACAATTTCGAGCTCGTTCCAAAAGTGTCGCCGAAACACCGTTTCCGATTAGGCTACCAAATTTGAGACAATTCCAAGCTCCTCCCAAACGAGTCACCAAAATGCTATTTCTGATCAGATTGTTAAATTCGAGAAAATTTCGATCTCGTCCCAAAAGTGTCGCTAAAATGCCATTTCTGATTAGTCTGCCAAATTTGAGAAAATTTTGATCTCTTCTCAAATGTGTCGCTAAAACGCCCTTTCCAATCAGACTGCTAAATTTGAGACAATTCTGAGTTGGTCCCAAAAGTGTCGCAAAAATGCCGTTTCAGATATGACCGCCAAATTTCAGACAATTTCGAACTCGTCCTAAAAGTGTCGCCAAAATGCCATTTTCAATGAGACTACCAAATTTGAGACAATTTCAAGTTGGTCCCAAAAGTGTCTCTAAAACACCATTTCCGTTCAGACTACCAAATTTGAGATAATTCCAAGCTCATTCCAAAAGTGCCTTCGAAATGCCCTTTACAATTAGAATGCCAAATTTGAGACAACCCGAGCTCGTCCCAAAAGTGTGGCCAAACACCATTTCTCGATCAAGTCATTTAATTCGAGACAATTCCATGCTCATCCCAAAAGTGTCATGAAAATGAGTTTTACATCGACTTCCAAATTTGAGATAATTTCTGCTAGTCCCAAAAGTGTCTCCAAAATGTCATTTCCAAACAGACACCAAATCTAAGATAATCCAACCTCGACACAAATGTGTCGTCCAAATGCTATTTCCGATCGATTGCAATTTGAGACAATTCGATCTCGTCCCCAAAAGTGTCACTAAATTCTGCTTCGATCGATCGCCAAATTTGAGATAATTTGAGCTCGACTTAAAGTGCCGCTACAATGCCATTTCAGAATGAATTGTCGAATTTTAGACATTTCCAAGCTCATCCCAAATGAGTCACTAAAATGTCATTTCCGATTAGTCTTCCTAATTTGAGACAATTCCGAGCTCGTCCTAAAAGTTGTGAAAATGCCATTTCCAATCAGACTGCCAAAATTGAGAGAATTCCGAGCTCATCCCCAAAGTGTCGCTAAAATGCCATTTTCAAATAAACTCCCAAATTTGAGACAATTCCAAGCATATCCCAATAGTGTCATGAAAAAGTTGTTTTCGATCGGACAAATTTTAGACAATTCTGAGCCCATCCTGAATGTGCCGATATAACGGCATTTTCGATCGAACTCCCGAATTTGAGACAATTCTGAGCTCGTTCCAAAAGTGTCGCAAAAATGCCGTTTTAGATCAGACTGCCAAATATCAAACAATTTCGAGCTTGTCCTAAAAGTGTTACCAAAATGTCGTTTTTGATCAAA
The DNA here is from genome assembly GCA_025200525.1 of Camellia lanceoleosa. NCBI lineage: Eukaryota > Viridiplantae > Streptophyta > Magnoliopsida > Ericales > Theaceae > Camellia > Camellia lanceoleosa. The sequence continues at coordinate 31,227,202 of CM045770.1, forward strand.
CTACCAAATTTGAGACAATTCCGACCTCGTCCCAAAAGTGTAGCGAACACACTATTTCCGATCAGACTGCCAAATTTGTGACAATTTCGAGCCAGTCCCAAAAGTTTTGCGAAAATGCCGTTTGCCAAATTTGAGACAATTCTAAGCTCGTCCCAAAAGTGTAGCCAAAATGCCGTTTTTGATCAGACTGCCAAATTTGAAACAATTGAGAACTCGTCCCAAAAGTGTCACCAAAACACTATTTCCGATCAGACTAGCAAATTTGAGACAATTCCAAGCTCGTCCTAAAAGTGGCACGAAAACAGCATTTCTAATCAGACTATAAAATTTGAGACAATTCTGAACTCATCCTAAAAGTGTCTCCATAATGCATTTCTGATCAGACTGCAAAATCTGAGACGATTCCAAGCTTGTCCCGAAAGTGCCGCCAAGACATCCTTACCGATCAGACTATCAAATTTGAGACAGTTCCGAACTCGTCCGAAAAGTGTCGTAAAAACATCATTTTCGATCAGACTAACAAATTTGTGACAATTTCGAGCTGGTCCTAAAAGAGTCATGAAAACACTGTTTCAGATCAAATTGCCAAATTTGAGGTAATTCTAACCTCATCCCAAAAGTGTCGCTAAAACAACGTTTCCGATTAGACTGCCAAATTTGAGACAATTCTGAGCTCCTCCCAAACATGTCGCCAACATGCCGTTTCAAATCTGATTGCCGAATTTGAGATCATGGTTAGAGATAATTCTGTGTTCGTCCCAAAAGTGTTGCCAAATTGCCGTTTCCGATTAGACTAACGAATTTGAGACAATTCTGAATTCGTACCAAAATTGTCGCCAAAATGTCATTTCTGATCAGACTACAAAATTTTGAGACAATTTCAAGCTGGTCCCAAAAGTGTCACTTAAAATGCTTTGGATCGACTACCAAATTTGAGACAATTTGATCTCATCCCAAAAGTGTCGCGAAATGCCTTTTTCTCTCGATCAAAACACCCAAATTTGAGATAATTCCGAGCTCGACCCAAACGTGTCGCCAAAATGCCGCTTCGATCACACTACCAAATCGACACAATTTGAATCTCATCCAAAAGTGTCACTAAAAGGTCAAGCTTTTAGGATCGCCAAATTTCAAACGATTTCAAGTTTGAAACAAAATTGTTGCAAAATGTCGCTCGATTAGATTGCCAAATTTAGGCACTTCCGATCTCGTCCCAAAACTGTCACCAAAACGACATTTCCGATCAAACTCCTAAATTTGAGACAACTATGAGCTCGTTCCATAAGTGTCAACAAAACACAATTTTTTTTTTATCAAACTACCAAATTTGAGACAATTTCGAGCTCGTCCGAAATGTGTCGCTAAAACGCCATTTTCAATCAGACTGCTAAATTTGTGACAATTCTGAACTAGTCCAAATTGTCACGAAAGTGCCATTTCAGATCAGACTGCCAAATCGAAGACAATTCCGAGCTCGTAACAAAACTGTCGCCAAAATGCAATTTTCGATCAAACAGCCAAATTTGAGACAATTCTGATCTTATCCCAAAAGTGTTGCTAAAATGCCATTTTCGATCAAACTGCCAAATTTGGAACAATTCTGATCTCGCCCCAGACGTGTCGTGACCTTTTCAAATCAAACAGCCAAATTTGAGACAATTCCAAGCTTGTCCCAAAAGTGGCACGAAAATGACATTTCTGATTAGACTATAAAAATTGAGACAATTCTGAACTCATCCTAAAAGTGTCTCCAAAATGCATTTCTGATCAGACTGCAAAATCTGAGACGATTCCAAGCTTGTCCCGAAAGTGTCGCCAAGACGTCCTTACTGATCAGACTATCAAATTTGAGACAATTCCGAACTCGTCCCAAAAGTGTCGCAAAAACATCATTTTCAATCAGACTAACAAATTTGTGACAATTTCGGGTCCTAAAAGAGTCACTAAAACATCAAGTTTTCAGATCAAATTGTCAAATTTGAGGTAATTTTGACCTTATCCCAAAAGTGTCGCTAAAACAACGTTTCCGATTAAACTACCAAATTTGAGACAATTCTGAGCACCTCCCAAACATGTTGCCAACATGCCGTTTCAAATCTGATTGCCAAATTTGAGACTGCAAAGTTAGAGATAATTCTGAGTTCGTCCCAAAAGTGTTGCCAAATTGCCGTTTTCGATTTGACTAACGAATTTGAGACAATTCTGAATTCGTACCAAAATTGTCGCCAAAATGCCATTTCTGATCAGACTACCAAATTTGAGACAATTTCAAGCTAGTCCCAAAAGTGTCACGAAAATGTTGTTTTAGATCAGACTACCAAATTTGAGACAATTTTGATCTCATACCAAAAGTGTCGCGAAAATGCCTTTTCTGATCAAACAGCCAAATTTGAGACAATTCCGAGCTCGACCCAAACGTGTCGCCAAAATGCCGTTTCTGATCACACTACCAAATCTGACACAATTTGAATCTCATCCAAAAAGTGTCACTAAAAGGCCATTTCCGGTCAGACTGCCAAATTTCACACGATTTCAAGTTTGAAACAAAATTGTTGCAAAAATGTCGTTTCTGATTAGATTGCCAAATTTGTGGCACTTCCGATCTCGTCCCAAAACTATCACCAAAACGACATTTCCAATCAAACTTCTAAATTTGAGACAATTATGAGGTCGTTCCAAAACTGTCAACAAAACACAATTTTTTATCAAACTACCAAATTTGAGACAATTTCGAGCTCGTCCAAAATGTGTCGCTAAAATGCCATTTTCAATCGATCATAAATTTGTGACAATTTCAACTAGTCCAAATTGTCACGAAGTGCCATTTCAGATCGATCGCTAAATCAAAGACAATTCCGAGCTCAGAATAAAAACTGCCAAAATGCAATTTCGATCAAATGTACCAAATTTGAGACAATTTCGATCTTATCCCAAAAGTGTCGCTAAAATGCCATTTTCGATCAAACCGCCAAATTTGGAACAATTTAATCTCGCCCCAGACGGTCGCGTGACCTTTTCAAATCGACAACCAAATTTGAGACAATTTTGAGCTCATCCCAAAGTGTCGCAAAACGTCAGGTCCAATCGCATCGCTAAATTTGAGATAATTTCGAGCTCATCCCAAACGTGTCACCAAAACACCGCTTTATGATCGACTACCAAATTTGAGACAATTTTGTGCTCACAAAAGAGTTGTGAAAACACCTTTAGATCGACTACAAAATTTGAGACAATTCCTAACTCGTACAAATGTGTCTCCAAAACTCTATGTCCGCTCAAATCAGAAAATTTTAGACAACTCTGAGCTCATCCAAAAAGTGTCGCTAAAATGTTGTTTCCGATTAAACTTTCCAATTTGAGACTAATCTGAGCTCGTTAGAATAGTATCGCCAAAAATGCCATTTTTGATTAGTCTACCAAATTTGAGACAATTCCAAGCTCGTCCCGAAAGTGTCGCTAAAATGGCATTCTCAATCACACTGCTAAATTTGTGACAATTTCGAGATGGACCCAAAAGTGTCCTGAAAATGCCATTGCAGATGAGACTGCCAAATTTGAGACAATTTTGAGCTTATCTAAAAAGTGTTACGAAAATGCCATTCCAAATCTGACTAGCAAATTCGAGACATTTTCGAGCTAGTCTCAAAAGTGTCACGAAAATGCCGTTTCTGATAAGACTGCCAAATTTGAGACAATTCTGAGCTTGTCCCAAAAGTGTCTCCAAAACGTTATTTCCGATCAGATTGCCAAAATTGACACAATTCCGAGCTCCTCCTAAATGTGCTGCCAAAATGATATTTTCGATCAGACTGCCAAATTTGAGACAATTCTAAGCTTGTGCCAAAAGTGTTGCGAAAACGTCGTTTCAAATCAGACTACCAAATTTGAGACAATTCCGAGCTCGTCCCAATAGTGTCGCTAAAATGCCGTGTCAGATTGGACTGCAAAATTTGAGACAATTCTGAGCCTGTCCTAAGAGTGTCGCTACAATGCCATTTCCGATCAAACTCCTAAATTTGAGAAAATTCCAAGCTCGTCCCAAAAGTGTCTCCAAAATGCTATTTCTACCAAGTCTGCCAAATTTGAGACAATTTCGAGCTCGATCCAAAAGTGTCGCGAAAATGCCCTTTCTGATCAGACTGCCAAATTTGAGAGAATTCCGAGCTCGTCCCAAAAGTGTCACTAAAATGCCATTTCTAATCAAACTGCCAAATTTAAGACAATTCCGAGCTGGTCAAAAAAGTGTCGCAAAAACTCTGTTTCAAAATCAGACTGGCAAATTTGAGACAATTCCAAGCTTATCCCAAAATTGTCGCCAAAATGCCATGTAATAACCCGACCCTCTCAAATACTTAATATGCTTTAATTTCATTATATGTGTGCTTATATGTGTGATTATGTGTTTGATGGGAAATTCCATGTTTTACTAAAAGGTAATTACATATTTATAAAATTATATCTATCTGTTATAAGAAAATGCTGAAATTGGCGATCTTTGGACCGCAAATTGAAAGCTTTAGAGGCTAACAAATCTAAATTGACTTTATAGTTATGGTTAGCATGATTTTTAGACATTATATGAAGTTTTGTAAAAATTTGATTCAGAACTAATTAATTAGCTTTATTTGGCTAAAACTCCTAGAGTTAACACATTGAAACCTAAATTAATGACCTTAATAAGTTCAAAATTGGATTTGAGTACATGAGTATGCTAATGGGAATTTTAAAGCCATTCGGCGCTTTAATTGAAAATTGATTTCGTCTGTTCGTTCGTTATGTTTGGTTGGCTAAATAGATATGATATGACTTGAAATATATATATATATATATATATTTCAGCCCTATATGTTACTTAGACTCAACAACACACCAAAAATATCTCATAGAGTGAGAGAGAATGAGAGAAAAGAAAGAGAGCAAAGGAGAACTCAGCTTGAAGCTTGAAGATTTGAGAAATTGAAAGGGGATTCAAGGAATAGAACTCAAGGTAAGTGTAAATCAACTAAAATACCTTAAATCTTTCTTCAATTATCTAAAATGAAGCTTTGTCACTCCTACAAGTTAGGGTTTATGGGTAATGAACTTGATTGAGCAAATCTGATGAAAATTAACATGTAATCCATATATTTGTTTTATTGATGAGTTGATTCCTTTATTTGAAGTTAGAATTAAGTTAGATTGTAAGAAATTGTTAGATAATCTTGAGCCTTTGCATGTTACGAACCCATGTAACCATGTAAGTATATATATATATAACTATACATATAATGAAAAGATGAGGAAAATGAAGGATGATGAACATTAAGAATTTGTATGTCAAATTAAAAGAAGTTTGATCTCATTGAGTTTGTGTTTCATGTTTAATATGTTCGTATATCATGTTTTGATGTAAATTTGCTTGAAGAAATGAGTTTGGGAAGCTTGCCCTTGATGGATTTTTTCGATCGCTTCAAACAGAGCTCAGACCGCACGCGAGGCCTATGGTCGCATGTGCAAGGCTCACACCGCACGCGGAAAAATAGGTAGCAAGATTGGTATTCTCAAATAAAAGCACGTGGAGTCAAGACATGCGGGGGACTTCGTGATATGCGCCAATGGGGAAAAATTCTTCCACTTTCTATTGTTCTTTTGACCCTATGAATATGTTAATGTGCATATTTAATTCCTCCGAAATGCTTAAAAATGAATGGAAAGTGAACGAATCAGAAGAAGGGCTAAACTTAGAAAAGAATACTTTGCTTATTCGTTATGTGTGTGATGTGTAGGGCACTCACCGGAGGGGATTACTACATGACAAAAGCACTGTGAGTAATAATAGTGTAACGATCTGTCTGATTTATGTATATTTAATTCTGCATTATGTGTTTATGGCAATGGTGTACATTATGTGAATTATGTTTTGGTGGAAATGAATAAGCAATGGAATATAAAAAGGACTCGAGGTCATTCTACTTGATTATGAATAATGGGCCCGAGACCGTTATGATATGGACTAGTTATAATTTGTGGCTCTAAGGCTGAGGGAGATGGAGACATGTCGATGTTCCATCTACCTTATAATGATATGGATTGTTTATGACTCCTAGCCCAAGGCCAAGGGAGATGGAGACATGGCGATGCTCCATCTACCCTATAATGTTCAACAAATTGCTCATATGTTGGGCCTAAGGTCACAGATGATATGTTGGGCCTAAGGCCATTGTGTACAACATCATCGAAGGTCACAGCAAGATGATGGGCCTAAGGTCGTTCATTACACGTGGCCTTAAGTCGTTTGAAATCTACTTATGGATAGATTGATATTCTCCAAGACATATGCCTATTCACACGAACCTGCTTACATTATTATTATTGACTGAGCCTTGCTCACACCATGTTTTTCTATATGTATGTAGGTGACCAAATTTCTAAGCCACTCTTAGTCAGCTCCAAGTGCCTTTGTTGACCCTATTACCCTATTTTGTCAAGCCTCCCAAAGTGGATGTCTTTTACCTTTTTTGGAGTTTCTTTTATATCCCACATTATTGGGTCATTAGTTTTGTTGAGATGCATTGTTAATATGTATAACTTTTGAATTATCAGCTTTTGTACATAACTTGGACTAGTATATTGTGGACTGTGTATGACGTATATATCTATATATGATGTCATATGTTTTGAATACTAGCATTTATACACTACCAATGAACGCTCGTTATTATTAGCTTCCTCATTATTGTATGAATATTTTGTTGCACTTTTGTGTAGAGGCAAAGTATAGGCCGGTCATGACCTAAACTTTTAGGGGCAAGTTTGGGTCATGACATGCCATTTCCAATTAGACTTCCAAATTTTAGACAATTCTGACCTCGTCACAAAAGTTTCTCCAAATTGATGTTTCTGATCGGATGGCCAAATTTGAGACAATTTCGAAAGGTGTCCCAAAACCGTCGTGAAGACACCGCTTCATATAAGAATGCCAAATTTAAGAAAATTCCTAGCTCGCCAAAAGTGTCGCTAAAATGCCATTACCGATTAGATTGCCAAATTTAAGACAATTTCGAAGCTCCTCCCAAACGTGTTCCAAAATGTCGCTTCGATCGACTACCAAATTTGAGATAATTCGATCTCGGCCCAAAAGTGTCGATAAAATGCCGCTTTCCCATCCGATCGCTAAATTTGAGACAATTTCGAGCTCATCCCAAAAGTGTCGCTAAAATGCCCTTTCGACGACATTTGAATTTGAGACAATTCTGAGCTGGTCCCAAAAGTGTAGCAAAAATGTCATTTCCTATACGACCACAAAATTTTAGACAATTTCGAGCTCGTCCCAAAAGTATCTCCAAAATGCCATTTTCGATCAGACTGCCAAATTTGAGACAATTTCAAGTTGCTCCCAAAAGTCTCTAAAACGCTTATTTCCGCTTAGGCTACCAAATTTGAGATAATTCCAAGCTCATTCCAAAAGTGTTCCAAAATGTCAAGCTAATCCGACCGCCTAATTTGAGATAATTCCAAGCTCATCCCAAAAGAGTTGCGAAAATGTGTTTTCTACTAGACTGCCAAATTTGATATAACTTCGAGGTGGCCCCAAAAGTGTCACCAAAATGTCATTTCGATCGACACCAACCGAGACAAACACGGTTCGACCCAAACGTATTGTCAAAATGCCACTTCCAATATATTACCAAATTTGAGACAATTCCGATCTGCTCCAAAAGTGTCGCTAAAATCCTGCTTTAATTAGATCGCCAAATTTGAGACAATTTCGAGCTCGTCCCAAAATGTCGCTATAATGCCCTTTCAAATGGATCGCCAAATTTTAGACAATTCCGAGCTCGTCCTAAAAGTGTTGCAAAAATGCCGTTGCCAATCAAACTGTCAAATTTGAGACAATTCCGAGTTCGTCCCAAAAGTGTCGCTAAAATGCCATTTTCAATCTGACTCCCAGATTTGAAACAATTCCGAGCTTGTCCCAATAGTGTCGATATAACGGCATTTTCGATCAAACTCCTGAATTTGAGACAATTCGGTGCTCGTCCCTAAAGTGTCACAAAAATGCCATTTCAGATCAGACTGCCAAATTTCAGACAACTTCAAGCTTGTCCAAAAAGTGTCACCAAAACGTCATTTTTTATCAGACTACCAAACTTGAGACAATTCTGACCTCGTCCCAAAAGTGTAGTGAAAATATCATTTCCAATCAGACTGCCAAATTTGAGACAATTTGGAGCTGATCCCAAAAGTTTCGCGAAAATGCCGTTTTAGATTAGTCTACCAAATTTAAGACAATTTTGAGCTCATCCCAAAAGTGTCACCAAAAGGACTTTTCCAATCAAACAACCAAATTTGAGACAATGAAGAACTCGTCCCAAAAGTGTCGCCAAAATGTTATTTCCGACAACTAGCAAATTTGAGACAATTCGGAGCTTGTCCCAAAAGTGTCACCAAAACGCAGTTTCTGTTAGACCTCAAAATTTGATATAATTTCGATAAAATGCAGTTTTCAATCTGACAACCAAATTTTAGAAAATCCCAAGTTCATCCCAAGCATATCGCCAAAATGACGTTTCAGATCTGACACAATTCCGAGCTCATCCCAAAAGTGTCACAAAAACACCTTTTCTAATCAGACTACCACATTTGAGACAATTTTGAGCTTGTCCCAAACGTGCTGCCAAAATGCTGTTTTTCAACCAGTGTACCAAATGTCAAAGAATTCTGATCTCATCGAAAAAAGTGTCACTAATTAGACTGCCAAATTTGAGACTATTTCGAGCTTGTCCCAAAAGTGTCGCGAAAATGCCGTTTCAGATTGGACTGCAAAATTTGAGACAATTTCGAGCCCATCCCAAAAGTGTCGTAAAATTTGAGACAATTTCTGAGCTAGCCCCAAACGTGTCGCAAAATGCCATTTCCGATCGACTACCAAATTTGAGACAATTCTCACCATCCCGACAGGTCGCTAAATGTCGCTTCCATCAGACCGCCAAAATTTTAGATAATTCCAATCTCATCCCAAAGTGTCACGAAGATGCCCTTACCGATTAGACAGTCAAATTTGAGACAATTCCGAGCTTGTCACAAAAGTGTCACCAAAATGTCATTTTCGATCAAACTGCCAAATTTGAGACAATTTCCAGCTAGTCCTAAACATGTCACACAAACACCGTTTCAGATGAGATTGCCAAATTTGAGATAATTATGAGCTCGTCCCAAAAGTGTCACTAAAACAATGTTTCCGATCAAATGGCCAAATTCGAGACAATTCCGAGCTCCTCCCAAACGTGTCGCCAAAATGCCATTTCAAATTTGATTGCCAAATTAGAGACAATTGCACGCTCGTCCCAAAAGAGTTGCCAAAATGATGTTTATGATCAGATTGCCAAATTTGAGACAATTCAAGATCGTCCTAAAATGGGGGTCGCCAAAATGTCGTTTCAATCAAACTGCCAAGTTAGAGATAACTCCGAGCTTGTCCCAAAAGTGTCACCAAAATTCCCTTTCTGATCAGACTACCAAATTTGAGACAATTCAAAACTCGTCCCAATAGTGTTGCCAAAATGTCGTTTCTGATTAGATTGCCGAATTTGAGACAATTCTAAATTCGTCCCAAAATTGTCAGCAAAATGTCATTTCTAATCAGACTGCCAAATTTGAGACAATTTTGAGCTAGTCCCAAAAGTGTCACGAAAACGCTGTCGTAGATCGAATTTCCAAATTTGAGACAATTTCGATACCATACCGAAAGTGTCACGAAAATGCGGTTTCTGCTTAGACTGCCAAATTTGAGACAATTCCAAGCTCGTCCCAAAAGTGATGCTAAAACACCATTTCTAATCAGACTGCCAAATTTGAGACAATTCCCAACTCGTCCCAAAGGTGTCGCGAAGTGTCGCTTTTAAACCGACTTCCAAATTTAAGATAATTTCTAGCTCAAACAAAAAGTGTTACGAAAATGCCGTTGCAGATCAGACTGCCAAATTTGAGATAATTCTGATCTCGTTCCAAATTTTCCACAAAAACGCTCTTTCCGAGCATACTGCTAAATTTGGAACAATTCGAAGTTCATCCCAAAGGTGTCGTGAAAATGCCTTTTCTAATTTGACTGCCAAATTTCAAACAATTCTGAGCAAGTCCCAAAATTGTTGTGAAAATGCTGTTTCTGATCAGACTACCACAATTGAGACAATTCCAAGCTGGTCCCAAAAGTGTCGCCAAAACGACGTGTCTGATGAGACAACCATATTTGAGACAATTACGGTGTCATCTCAAATGTCTCGCAAAAATACAGTTTCTGACCAGACTGCAAAATCAGAGACAATTCCGATCTCCTCCCAAAGGCGTTGCTAAAATGCTATTTCAGATCAGACGGCCAAATTTGAGACAATTCCGAGTGCATCCCAAACGTGTCGCAAAAACGCCGTTTCTGATCAAACTGCTAAATTTGAGACAATTTCAAGCTCATCCCAAACGTCTCGCCAAAATGCCATTTCTAATCGATCACAATTTTCAAATATTCCCATCTCGTCCCAAAAATGTCCATAAAATGTCATTTTTGATCAGATTGCCAAATTTAAGACAATTCTGAGATCATCCAAAAAGTGTCAATATAATGCCATTTTGGATCAGACTCTGGAATTTGAGACAATTCCTCATTTGTCCGAAATGTGTCACTACAATGCCATTTCAAATTGGACTTCAAAATTTGAGACAATTTAGAGCCTATCCAAAAAGTGTCACCAAAATGCTATTTTCGACAAGACAACCAAATTTGAGACAATTCCGAACTTGTCCCAAAAGTGACGTGAAAATGTTATTTCCGATCAGACTACAAAATTTGAGACAATTCTGAACTCCTCCCAAAAGTGTCTCCAAAATGTTGTTTCTGATAGACTGCCACATTTGAGACAGCTTCGAGCTGCACTAAAAGTGTAGCCAACACGCCATTTCTAATCAGATTGCCACATTCTAGACAATCCTGAACTCACCCCAAAGGTTTCGCAAAGATGTTGTGACTGATTAGCCCCCCAAATTTGAGGCGATACCGACCTCCTCCCAAAAATGTCGCCAAAATGCCATGTTTGATTGGACTACCAAATTTGAGACAATTTCGAGTCAGTCCCAAAAGTGTCTCCAAAACGTCATTTCTATTCAGATTGCCAAATTTGAGACAATTCTGAAAATGCCATTTTTGATCAGACTGCGAGATCTGAGACACTTTCAAACTCGTCCCAAAAGTGTCTCTAAAATGTCGTTTCAAATTGGTCCATTTTATTTGAGAAAATTCCAAGCTCATCCCAAAAGTGTCACCAAAATCCCATTTTTAATTAGACTGCCAACATTGAGACAATTCTGATCTCATCCCCAAAGTGTCGCTAAAATGTCGTTTCTGATCATACGACCAAATTTGAGACAATTTTGAGCTCGTCCCAAAAGGTTCGCTAAAATGTCGTTTCAGAATGGATAGCCAAATTTGAGACAATTCTAACCTCATCCAAAAGGGTTGCTAAAATGCAATTTCTGATCAGGCTCCCAAATTTGAGACAATTCCGAGCTTGTTCAACAAGTGTCGGGAAAACGCCCTTTCCAAAAAGACTACCAAATTTGAGACAATTGTGAGGTCGTCCCAAAAGTGTCACGAAAATGCCATTTCCTATCAGACTACCAAATTTGAGACAATTTCGAGCAAGCCCAAAAAGTATCGCGACAATGCAATTTCAGATCAGACTGCCAAATTTGACACGATTCCGAGCTCATCCCAAAAGTGTTGCCAAAACGCCATTTTGATCAGACTGCCAAATTTGAGACAATTTGGATCTCATCCCAAAAGTGTTGTAAAAATGCCATTTCAGAATGGACTGCCATATTTTAGACACTTCCAAGCTCGTCCCAAAAGTGTCGCTAAAGTGCAATTTTCGATCAATCTTCCAAATTTGAGACAATTCCAACCTTATCCCAAAAAGTGTCACGAAAACGTCGTTTCCGATCAAACTACAAAATTTGAAAGAATTGTTAACTCATCCTAAAAGTGTCTACAAAACACTGTTTCCGTTCAGAATGCCAAATTTGAGACAATTTCGAGCTCGTTCCAAAAGTTTCGCAAAAAAGCCCTTTTCGATCTAACAGCTAAATTTGAGACAATTTGGATCTTGTCCCAAAAGTGTCATGAAAATGCCATTTCCCATCAGACTGCCAAATTTGAGACAATTTAAAGCGCATCCCAAAAATGTCACACAAATGTCGTTTCCGATCAGGCTGCCAAATTTGAGACAGTTACGAGCTCGTCACAAGTGTGTCGCCAAAACTCTGTTTCCAATCAAACAACCAAATTTGAGATAATTCTGAACTCGTCCCAAATTATCGCCAAAATGACTTTTCTGATCAGATTGCCAAATTTGAGACAATTTCGAGCTTGTCCCAAAAGTGTCTCGAAAATGTTGTTTCCAATCAGACTGCCAAATTTGGGAAAATTTTGAACGCGTCCCAGAAGTGTCGCAAAAATGTCATTTCCAATCAGACTGCCAAATTTGAGACAATTATACGCTCGTCCAAAAAGTGTTGCCAAAACACCATTTTCAATCAAACTGCAAAATTTGAGACAATTCCCAACTTGTGCCAAACGTGTTGCCAAAATGCCATTTCAGATCAGATTGCCAAATTTGAGACAATTTGGAGGTCAACCCAAAAGTGTTGCGAATATGCCGTTTTCATATCAAACTGCCAAATTTGAGATAATTCTGATCTTATCCTAAAAGTGTCACCAAAATGCTCTTTCCAATCGTACTGCTAAATTTGAAACAATTCGGAACTCAACCCAAACGTGTCACCAAAATGCCGTTTCTGATCAGATTGCCAAATTTTGACAATTAACTAGTCCCAAAAGTCTCAGAAAAGTCATTTCGATCGACAACCACATGTGAGACAATTCCAAGCTCGTTCCAAAAGTGTCGCTAAAATGGCGCTGATCACACACCATATGTGGGACAATTCTGAGTTCATCCCAAATGTTTCGTAACAATTTAGTTTTCGATCAAACTGAATAATTGGAGACAATTTCGAACTTCTTCCAAAAGTGTTGCTAAAATGCCATTTCTGATCAAACTGCCAATTTTGAGACAATTCCGAACTCGTCCCAAATTGTCGCCAAAACATTATTTCTAAGCAGATTGCCAAATTTGTGACAATTTCGAGCTCCTTTAAACGTGTCGCCAAAATGCCATTTCTGATCAAATTGCCAAATTTGAGACAATTCTGAGCTGGTCCAAAAGTGTCACGAAAATGCTATTTCTGATTAGATAGTCAAATATCAGACAATTCTGAGCATGTCCCAAAAGTGTCACCAAAAACTCACTTTCGATCAGACTGCCAATTTGAGACAATTTCGAGTTAGCCCCAAAAGTGTCTCCCAAATGCCATTTCTGTCCTTACTGCCAAATTTGAGATAATTCCAAGCTCATTCCAAAATTGTCGCCAAAATGCCCTTTTTGATCAGACTGCCAAATTTGCGACGATTCTAAGCTTGTCCCAAAAGTGTCACGAAAATGCGTTTTCTATCAAGCTGCCAAATTTGAGACAATTTCGAGCTAGTCCCAATAGTGTTGCCAAGATGGCATTTCAGATCAGACTACCAACTTTGAGACATTTTTGAGCTCGTCCCAAAAGAGTCGCCAACACACCATTTCTAATCAGACAGCCAAATTTGAGACAATTCTGAGCTCGACCCAAACGTGTCGCAAAAATTCCATTTCTGATCATTTTGCTAAATTTGAGACGATTTCAATCTCGTCCCAAAAGTGTTGCTAAAATACCATTTTTTGATCAAACTGCCAAATTAGAGACAATTTTGAGCGCTTGCCAAAAGTGTCGCTAGAATCCCATTTCAGCACGGACTGCCAAATTTTAGACAATTCCGAGCCCTTTCCAAAAGTGTTGCTAAAATTTTGTTTCTGATTAGGCTCTCAAATTTGAGGCAATTCCGAGGCCATCTCAAAAATGTCAGGAAAATGCCGTTTCCTATCAGACTGCCAAATTTGAGACAATTTCGAGCTCGTCCCAAAAGTGTCGATGTAATGGCATTTTCAATTAAACTCCCGAATTTGAGACAATTCTGAGCTCATTCTAAAAGTGTTGCAAAAATGTCATTTTTGATCAAACTGCCAAATTTGAGACAATTTCAAGCTCATCCCAAAAGTGTTGCTAAACGCCGTTTCTAATCAAACTGCAAAATTTGAGACAATTCTGACCTTATCCTCAAAGTGTAGCCAAAATGCCATTTCCAATCAGACTGCCAAACTGGAGACAATTTCAAGCCGGTCCAAAAAGTTTTGCGAATATTCCATTTCAGATCAGACTGCCAAATTTGAGACAAATCCGAGCTCGTCCCAAAAGTGTTGCCAAAATGGCATTTCGGATTAGACTACCAAATTTGAGACAATTAAGAACTCGTCCCATAATTGTCGCCAAAATGCTATTTTTTGCATCAAACGCCCAAATTTGAGGCCATTCAACTCCCCGCCAAAGTGTCATGAAAACGCTATTTTCAATGCGATAAAAATTTGAGACAATTCCGAACTCATCCCAAAAGTGTTTCCACAATGCAATTTTTGTTATACTACAAAATTTGAGACAATTCTGAGCTCATCCCAAAAGTGTCGCCAAGACGCCCTTAACGATCAAACTGCAAAATTTGAAACAATTTTGAACATGTCACAAAAGTGTCACCAAAATGTCCTTTTCAATCAGACTGCCAAATTTGAGATAGTTTTGATCTTAACCCAAAAGTGTCATAAAAATTCTGTTTCCGATCGACTGCTAAATTTGAAGCAAATCCAAACTCGTTCGAAAAGTGTCGCCAAAACATCGTTTCTGATCAGACAGCCAAATTTGAAACAACTCAGAACTCATCCCAAAAGTGTCACCAAATCCCCGTTTCCGATCAGATTGACAAATTTAAGACAATTCTGAACTTGTCTCAAACCTAACTCCAAAATGCCATTTCAGATCAGACTGCCAAATTTGAGACAATTTCAAACTCGTCCCAAAAGTGTTGCCAAAAATCAGACCACCAAAAGTGTGGCAAAAACGCCGCTTCAGTTAAGAATGCAAAATTTGAGACAATTCTGAGCTTGTCCCAAAAGTGTCGGTAAAATGCCATTTCTAATAAGACTGCCAAATATGAGACAATTATGAGTTCCTCTCAAACGTGTTACCAAAATGTTGTGTCCGATTAGACTTTCAAATTTTAGAGAATTCTGTTTTCGTCCCAAAAGTGTCCCTAAAATGTCGTTTACGATCACACTGCCAAATTTGAAGCGATTTGATCTCGTACCAAAAGTGTCGTTAAAATGTCATTTTCGATCGATCGCGAAATTTGAGATAATTCTGAGCTCATCCCAAGAGTGTCGATATAACGCCATTTTTAATCAGACTCCCAAATTTGAGACAATTCAGAGCTCATCCCAAAAGTGCAGTTAAAATGCCATTTCAGATTGGACTATAAAATTTAAGACAATTATGAACCCGCCCTAAAAGTGTGGCTAAATGCCGCTGATTAGACTCTAAAATTTGAGACAATTCCAGACTATCCCAAAACTGTCTCGAAAATGCCATTTCAAGTTAGATTACCAAATTTGAGAGAATTTCGAAGTTCGGTCCATAAGTGTCGCAAAACGCCTTACTAATCAGACAACCAAATTTGAGACAATTCTGAGCTCGTCCCAAACGCGTCACAAAAATGCCATTTCCGATCAGACTACCAAATTTGTGACAATTTCCAGCTTCTCCTGAAAGTGTCAACAAAATGTAGTTTCCGCTCAGACTGCTAAAATTTTAGATAATTTCGATCTCATCCCAAAAGTGTCGCGAACAAGGCGATTCCTATCAGACTCCTAAATTTGACAGAATTTCGAGCTCATTCCAAAAGTGTCGCCAAAATGCCATTTTTTATTAGACTACTATAATTGAGACAATTTCGAGCTCATCCCAAAAGTGTCGCTAAAATGCCATTTTTGTTCAAACTGCTAAATTTCTTTCAATTCTGAGCTGGTCCCAAAAGTGTCGGGAAAACACCATTTCAGATTAGACAGCCAAACTTGAGACAATTCGGAGCTCGTCCCAAAAGTGTTGCCAACTTGCCGTTTCAGATCAGACTGCCAAATTTGAGATGATTCCGAGCTCGTCCCAAAAGTGTCGCCAACACGCTATTTTCGATCAGACTTCCAAATTTTAGACAATACAGATATCATACCAAAAGTGTCACCAAAACGCAATTTTGATCACACAGCCAAATTTGAGACAATTCTGAACTCGTCCCAAAAGTATCGCCAAAACACCATTTTCGATCAGACTACCAAATTTGAGACAACTCAAAACTCATTCCCAAAGGGCCTCGAAAATGCCGTTTTCGATCAGAGAGCCAAATTTGAGAGAATTCCGATCTCGTCCCAAAAGTTTCACGAAAATGCCGTTTCAGATCCGACTGCCAAAATTGAGACAATTTCGAGCTCGTCGCATAATTGTTGCCAAAATATTGTTTCTGATTAGACTGTCGAATTTGAGACAATTCCGAGCTTGTGCCAAATGTGTTGACAAAATGCATTTTTGATCACACAGCCAAATTTGAGACGATTCTGAGTTCGTCCCAAAGGAGTCGCTACAACTCCGTTTCAAATCAGACTACCAAATTTAAGACAATTCTGAGCTCATCTCAAAAGTGTCGCCAAAATCACATTTCTGATCCGATTCCCAAATTTTAGACAATTCCGAGCCCATCCCAAACATGTCGCCAAAATGACATTTTCAATCAGACAACCAAATTTGAGGCATTTTCGATCTCGTCCCAAGAGTGTCGCTAAGTAGCCATTGTCGATCAGACTACCAAATTTCAGAAAATTCCAAGTTCGTCCCAAACATGTCACCATAATGCCGTTTTAGATCTGACTGCCAAATTTGAGACAATTTTGAGCTCATTCGAAACATGTCGCCAAATTGTTGTTTCCGATCAGTGTACCAAATGTCAGAGAATTCTAATCTCATTGAAAAAGTGTCATTGATCAGACTGCCAAATTGGAGACAATTTCGAGCTCATCCCAAAATTGTCGCAAAAATGTCGTTTTAGATTTGACTGCAAAATTTAAGACAATTTCGAGCCCATTCCAATAGTGTCGATAAAATGCCATTTCCAATCATAATCCCAAATTTGAGACAATTCTGAGCTCGACCCAAATGTGTCGCCAAAATGCGATTTCTGATCAGACTGCAAAATTTAAGACAATTCAGATCTCATCCCAAAAGTGTGGCTAAAATGTTGTTTCTGATCAGACTGCCAAATCTGAGACAATTTCAAGTTCATCCCAAAAGTGTTGCTAAAATGCCATTTCAAAATGGACTGCCAAATCGGTGACAATTCCAAGCTAATCCCAAAAGTGTTGCCAAAATTCAATTCCGATCAAACACCCAAAATTGAGACAATTCAGAGCTCATCCTAAAAGGGTCGCAAAAACACCTCAAATTGCCAAATTTGAGACAATTCGCAGCTCGTCCCAAACATGTCGCCAAAATGCCATTTTCAATTAGTCTGTAAATTTTTGACAATTCCGCTCAGATGAAAAGTGTTGCTAAAATACAGTTTCCGATCAAACAGCCAAATTTCAGACAATTATGAGCTCGTCCCAAAAATGTGGACATAAAGCTATTTTCGATCAGACTGTCGAATTTGAGACAATTCCAAGCATGTCTCAAAAGTGTCGCCAAAATGACGTTCTAGATTGGACTGTAAAATTTGATAAAAATTAGAGCCCATCCCAAAAGTGTCTCCAAAACTCCGTTTCCGTTAGACTGCAAAATTTGAGACATTTCTGAGGTCGTTCCAAAAGTATCGCCATAACACCGTTTTTGATCTGACAGCCAAATTTGAGACAATTCCGAACTCGTTCCAAAAGTGTCGCCAAAATCCTGTTTTCAATCAGACCGCCAAATTTGAGACAATTTCGAGCTAGTCCCAAATGTGTCTCAAAAACGCCGTTTCCATTCAGACTATGAAATTTTAGACAATTCCAGGCTCATTCCAAAAGTGTTGTCAAAATGTCCTTTCCGATCAGACTGCCAAATATGAGACAGTTTCAAGCTCGTCCCAAAATTGTCACCAAAATGCTGTTTCCGATCAAACTGCCAAATTTGAGACAATTCCAAGCTCTCCCCAAAAGTGTCGTGAAAATGCCATTTTCGATCAGACTGCCAACTTTGAGAAAATTTCGAGCTGGTCTTAAAAGTTTTGCAAAAATGTCGTTTCCGATGAGGCTGCCAAATTTGAGACAATTCCAAGCTTATCGCAAACGTGTCTCCAAAATGCCATTTTCAATCAGACTACCAAATTTGAGACATTCCGATCTCGTCCCAAAAGTGTCACAAAAATGCCATTTCAGAATGGACTGCCAAATTCGAAACAATTTTGAGCTCATCTCGAAAGTGTCACTGAAAATGTAATATCCGATCAGACTCGATTGTCAAATTTGAGACAGTTCTGAGTTCGTCTGAAAAGTGTCGCTAAAATGCCATTTCCGATCAGACTACCAAATATGAGACAATTCCGAGCTTGTTCTAAAACATTATTTTTTATCAAACTACCAGATTTGAGGCAATTCCGAGCTTGTTCTAAAACATTATTTTTTATCAAACTACCGGATTTGAGACAATTCCAAGCTCATCCAAAATGTCTCTCCAAAATGCCGATTCTGATTAGACTACCAAATTTGGGACAATTTTGAGCTCGTCCCAAAAGTGTCACCAAAATGTCATTTCCGATCATACTACCAAATTTTAAACAATTTAGAACTCGTCCCAAAAGTGTCACAAAAATGTAGTTTTTGATCAGACAGCCAAGTTTGAAATAATTTTGATCATGTCCCAAAAGTGTCGCTAAAATGTCGTTTTTCAGATCTTGTCCCAAAAGTGTCGCTAAAATGTAGTTCTTGAAATAATTCTGATCTTGTCCCAAAAGTGTTGCCACATTTGAGACAATTCTGATCTCGTCCCAGAATTGTCACAAAAATGCCAATTCAGATCAAACTACCAAAGTCGACACAATTCTGAGCTCGTCCCAAAAGTGTCGCCAAAACGCCGTTTCCGATCAGACTTCCAAATTTTAGACAATTCCAAGCTCGTCCCAAATGTGTCGCTAAAATGCAATTTCCGATCAAACTCCCAAATTTGAAACAATTACGAGCTCGTCCCAAATGTGTTGTAAAAATGCCATTTCCGATCAGAATGAAAAATTTAAGACAATTCCGAGGTCGTCCCAAACATGTCACCAAAATGCCATTTTCGATTAGTTTGCCAAATTTTTGACAATTCTG
Source organism: Camellia lanceoleosa (assembly GCA_025200525.1). Classification (NCBI taxonomy): domain Eukaryota; kingdom Viridiplantae; phylum Streptophyta; class Magnoliopsida; order Ericales; family Theaceae; genus Camellia; species Camellia lanceoleosa. Next base: position 31,246,536 of record CM045770.1, read on the forward strand.
ACCTCGTCCGAAAAGTGTCACTAAAATGCGGTTTCCGATCAGACTGCAAAATTTTAGACAATTCCGAGCTCGTCCCAAAAGTGTCAACGTAATGCCATTTTTAATCAGACTCCCGAATTTGAAGCAATTCCATGCTAGTCCCAAAAGTGTCGCTAAAATGTTGTTTTAGATTAGAGTGCAGAATTTGAAAAAATTCTAAGCCTGTCCCAATAATGTCCCAAAAATGCCGTTGTCGACCAAACAACCAAATTTGAGACAATTTTGAGCTCGTCCAATGTTTCACTTAAATTGCCGCTTCCGATCGACTACTTAAATATGAGACAATTCTTAGCTCGTCCAAAAGTGTCTCCAAACAAAGATTTCCATTAGATCGCCAAATTTGAGACAATTCCGAGCTCGTTTCTAAAAGTCTCGCCAAAATGTCAAGCTTCTAATCTAATGTACCAAATTTAAGACAATTTCAACTCGTCCCAAAAGTGTTGCAAAATGTGGTTTATGATCAAATCAGAAAATTTGTGACAATTTTGAGTTGGTCCCAAAAGTGTCTCCAAAATGTCAAGGCCAGATCGCAAAATTTGAAACGATTCCAAGCTCGTCCCAAAAGTGTGGTGAAATGTCGCTTGATCGATAGCCAAATTTGAGACAATTCAACTTGGTTCCAAAAGTGTCAAAAAAACGCAGTTTCAAATTAGTTTGCCAAATTTGAGACAATTCTGTGCTCATTCCAAGTGAGTCACCAAAACACCGCTTCCGAAAGAACCGCCAAATTTGAGACAATTTGATCTTGTCCCAAAAGTGTTGAAATGCCATTTATGATCGCAAAGTGGCCCTTTCAAAATAGACTACCAAATTTGAAAAAATGCTGGACACGTCCTAAAAGTGCCGCAAAAATGCCATTTCTACTCAGATTGCTAGATTTGAGACAAATATGAGCTCGTCCCAAAAGTGTCGCTAAAATGTCGCTTCGATCGACTCCAAATTTGAGACAGGCTCGTTCCGAAAGTTTCACCAAAATGCCATTTTTTATCAGAATTTGAGACATAGCTCGTTCGAAATGTGTCGCTAAAACGCCGTCTTTGATTAGACTGCCAAATCTGAGACAATTCTGAGCTTGACCCAAACGTGTCGCAAAAATGCCATTTCTGATCATACTGCCAAATTTGAGACGATTTCGATCTCGTCCCAAAAGTTGTCACCAAAATGTCATTTCCGATTTGACTTCCAAATTTGAAACAATTTAGAACTCGTCCCGAAAGTGTCGCGATCACACCGCCAAATTTGAGACAATTGCAATCTTGTCCCAAAAAGGTTGTTAGAATTTTATTTTCGATCAAACAACCAAATTTGAGACAATTCCGATCTCGTCCTAAAAGTGTCGTGAAAATGCCATTCTAAATGCCATTTGATCCAAATTTGAGACAACTTCGAGCTGGTCCCACATGTGTCACAAAAACGTTGTTTCAGATACGACTGCCAAATTTGAGACAATTCCAAGCTTGTTTCAAAACTGTCGCCAAACACCATTTTTTATCAGACTACCAGATTTGTGATAATTCCGAGCTCATCCCAATAGTGTGGCTAAAATGCCATTTTCGATTAGAGTCCTAAATTTGTGACAATTCTGAGCTGGTTCGAAAAGTGTCCCGAAAATACCATTTCGGATCAGATTGCCAAATTTGAGACAATTCCAAGCTCGTCCCAAAAGTGTAGTGAAAATGCCGTTTCAGATCAAACTACCAAATTTGATAAAATTTAGAGTTGGCCTGGAATGTGTCATGAAAATGCCGTTTCCGATCAGACACACAAATGAGAGACAATTCCAAGCTCGTCCCAAATATGTCATGAAAACACCGTTTCAGATTAGATTGCCACATTTGAGACAATTCCAAGCTCGTCCCCAAAGTGTCACCAAAATGCCGGTTCAGATCAGACTACCAAATTTGAGACAATTCCGAGCTCCTTCCAAAAGTGTCTTCAAAATGTCGTTTCCGAACAGACTACCAAATTAGGGAAAATTTTGAGCTGGTCCCAAAAGTGTAACCAAATGTCGTTTCCGATCAAACTACCAAATTTGGTAAAATTTCGGGCGCGTACCAAAAGTGTCGTGAAAACGCCATTTCTATTCAGACTTCCAAATTCGACACAATTTCGAGCTCGTCCAAAAAGTGTTGCCAAAACGCCATTTCTGATCAGACTACCAAATTTGACACAATTCTCAGCTTGTTCTAAACGTGTCGCCAAAATACTGTTTCAGATCAGACTGCCAAATTTGAGACAATTCCGAACTCGTTCCAAATTGTCGACAAAATGTCAAGCTTCAATCAATTGCCAAATTTGGGACAATTTCAAATCGTCCAAAAGTGTCTCCAAATGTCATTTCAATCAAACTACCAAATTTAGGAAAATATCGAGCGTCGCACAAGTGTCGCTAAAACAACGCTTCACATCAAATTGCCAAATTTGAGACAATTCGAAGCTCATCCAAAATGTGTTGCTAAAATGCCATTTCCGAGCAGATTGCCAAATTTAGACAATTTCGAGCTCCTCCAAACGTGTCGCCAAAATGCCGCTTCGATTAGATTGCTAATTTGGGACAATTTTGAGCCGCCCAAAAGTGTCGCTAAAAGTCGCTTCCAATCGACAAGAAAATTTCAGCAATTCCGAGCACGCCCCAAAAGTGTCACTAAAATCCATTTTGACCAGATTACCAATTTGAGACAATTTCGAAGTTAGTCCCAAAAGTGTCTCACAAACGCCAGATCCATCCTGCTTACTAAATTTGACATAATTTCGAGCTCGTTCTCAAAAGTGTCGCTAAAACGCAATTTTCATTTAGATTGCCAAATTTGAGATAGCCAAGCTTGTCACTAAAGTGTTGCCAAAATGCCATTTCCGATCGACTACCAAATTTGAGTAATTCCATGCTCGTCTCCAAAAGTGTCGAAAATGCATTTTCTATCGATCGCTAAATTTTAGACAATTTCGAGCCGGGTCCCAACAAAGGTCACTAAGACACCATTTCAGATCAGACCGCCAACTTTGAGACAATTCCAAGCTCGTCCCAAAAGTGTTTCCAAAATGCCATTTCGATCATATCACAAATTTGAGACGATTCGATCTAGTCCCAAAAGTGTCACTAAAATGCCATTTTCGATCAGACTACCAATTTTGAGACAATTTCAAGATCTTCCCAAAACTGTCGCTATAATGCCATTTCAGAATGGACTTCCAATTTTTAGACAATTCCGAGCTCATTCCAAAAGTGTCGCTAAAATTTCATTTCCGATCAGAAACGCAAATTTGAGGCAATTTCGAAGTTCATCTCAAAAGTGTCGCAAAAATGCCGCTCCCAACCAGATCGCTAAATTTGAGACAATTTCGCGCTCGCTCCAAAAGTGTCAATATAACGCATTTTCGATCAAACTCAAATTAAGACAATTGCGTCTCCCCAAAAGTGACACAAAATACTGCTTTAGATCGACATGCCAAATTTGAGACAATTTTAAGCTCGCCCCAAACATGTCGCTAAACATCATTTCGATCGACCAAAATTTGGGACAATTCAACTCGCTCAGAAAAGTGTAAATGTTGCTCGATCGACCGCCTAATTCAAGATAGTTTCAAGCCACCAAAAGTTTCTGAATATGCTTCAGATCGGGGACTACCAAATTTTAATCAAATCCGAGCTCGTCTCTAAAAGTATCGCTAAAATGGCATTTCGATCGACCGCCAAATTTGAGACAATTAAGAACTCTTCCCACAAGTGTCAGTAAATGTTGTTTCGATCAAACTCCAAAATTCGAGGCAATTCCGAGCTTTTTCAAAAATGTCATGAAAACGCTGCCTATCTGACTATAAAATTTGAGACAATTCAACTCATCCCAAAAGTGTTCCAAAACGCAGCTGTTATAATGCAAAATTTGAGACAATTCTAAGCTCATCCTAAAATGTCACCAAAAAGCCCATACCGATCAAATCGCTAATTTGAGACAATTTTGAACACGCCCAAAAAGTGTCTCCAAAATGTTATTTCTAATCAAACTACCAAATTTTAGACAATTTGATCCGATCCCAAAAGTTTCGCAGAAAATTTTGTTTCCAACCAAACCGCCAAATTTGAGGCAATTCCAAACTCGTCTCCAAAAGTGTCAAGAATGCTTCGATCCGACCGCCAACATTTAGGTAATTCGATCTCGGCCCCAAAAGTGTCGCTAAATGCCTTTTTCCGATCAAATTGCCAAATTTGAGACAATTTCAAGCTTGTCCCAAAAGTGTCGCTAAATGCCATTTCATAGTGGATAGCCATATTTGAAACAATTCTAAGCTCGTCCCAAAATGGTAACTAAAATGTAATGTCCAATCAGACTCCCAAATTTAGGACAATTCCAAGCTTGTTCAAAAAGTGTCGCGAAAACGCCCTTTCCGATCAGACTACCAAATTTGAGACACCAGAGGTCGTCCCAAAAGTGTCACAAAATGCCATTACCCATTAGACTACCAAATTTGAGACAATTTCGAGTTAGCCCCAAAAGTATCACGAAAATGCCGTTCCAAATCAGGCTACCAAATTTCACACGATTTCGAGTTCATCCCAAAAGTGTCACCAAAATGCTATTTTGATTAGACTGCCAAATTTGAGACAATTTGATTTCGTCATAAAAAGTGTCGCAAAAATGCCGCTTCAGATAGATCACAAATTTGAGACACTTCCGAGCTCATCCCAAAAGTGTCACTAAAATGCAATTTCCCATTAATCTCCCAAATTTGAGACAATTCAGATCTCATCCCAAAAGTGTCACGAAAATGCCATTTTCTATTAGACTACCAAATTTGAGATAATTTCGGTTGGTCGAAAACGCTTATTTCAAATCGATCGCCAAATTTGAGACAATCCCAAGGGTGTTCAAAAATGTCACCCAAATGCCTTTTCCAATAAGATCGCCAAATTTGAGACAATTACGAAGCTCGTCTCTAAGTGTGTCGCCAATACTCCGCTTCCAATCGACAATCAAATTTGACACAATTAACTTGTCCCAAATTGTTGCCAAACGACGCTTCGATCGATTGCCGAATTTAAGACAATTTCAAGCATGTCCCCAAAGTGTTCCAAAATGTCGATTTCGATCAAACCGCCAAATTTTGGAAAATTTCAAGCATCGCCCCAAAAGTGTCGCTAAATAGCTTTTTGATCAGACTGCCAAATTTGAGACAATTTTGAGCCCGTCCAAAAAGTGTCACCAAAACACCATTTCCGATCAAACTACCAAATTTGAGACAATTCCCAGCTTGTCCCAAACGTGTCACCATAACGCCATCTCAAATTAGACTGCCAAATTTGAGTCAATTTCGAGGTCGACCCAAAAGTGTTATAAAATGCCGTTGCAGATCAGAGTGCCAAATTTGAGATAATTCTGATCTCATCCCAAAAGTGTCGCAAAAGTGCCCTTCCTGATTATGCTGCTAAATTTGAAACAATTCAAAGCTCATTCCAAACGTGTCACCAAAATGTTGTTTCTGATCAGACTGCCAAATTTCAAACACTTCCGAACTAGTCCCAAAAGTGTCGCAAAAATGTCGTTTCTAATCAAACAACCACATGTAACACAATTCCGAGCTCATCCCAAAAGTGTCACTAAATGGCATTTCGCTTAGACAAACATATTCGAGCTCATCCCAAATGTGTCACAAAATTTAATTTTCGATCAAACCGCAGAATTGGAGACAATTTAGATCTCTTTCCAAAAGTGTTGCTAAAATGCTATTTCGATCAAATCGCCAAATTTGAGACAATTTTAACTCGTCTCCAAATTGTCGCCAAAACGTCAAGCTTCGATCAGATCGCCAAATTTGAGACACCTGGTCGTCCAAAAGTGTCGCTAAAATGCCATTTCCGATCGACGCCAAATTTCGCATAATTCGAGCATCCTCAAAAGCCATTTTTGATCGATACAATTTGAGACAATTTGAGTTATCCCAAAAGTGTCTCACAAATGCCATTTCATTCTTATTGCCAAATTTGAGATAATTTCGAGCTCGCTCCAAAAATTGTCGCCAAATGACCTTTTCGTTAAAATTGCCAAATTTGAGATAGCTTCGAGCTCACACAAAGTGTCACCAAAACGCTGCTTCCGATCAGATACAATTTATATAATTCTAAGTTTGTCCCAAAAGTGTCGCAAATGCGTCATCAGCTACCAAATTTGTGACAATTTCGAGTCTGTCCCAACCGTGTCGCCAAGATGACGCTTCAAATTAGGTTGCCAACTTTGAGACAATTCCAAGCTCGCCTCAAATGTGTCGCCAACACGCTTATTTCTAATCGACCGCCAAATTTGAGACAATTTCGAGCTCGCCCAAACGTGTCGCAAAAATTCCGTTTCTGATCATTTTGCCAAATTTGAGAAGATTTCTATCTCGTCCCAAAAGTGTTGCTAAAATACCATTTTCGATCAAACTGCCAAATTAGAGACAATTTTGAGCACTTCCCAAAAGTGTCGCTAGAATGCCATTTCAGAATGGATTACCAAATTTTAGACAATTCCGAGCTCTTTCCAAAAGTGTCACTAAAATTTCGTTTCGAATTAGGCTCCCAAATTTGAGGCAATTCGAGGCCATCCCAAAAATGTCGCGAAAATGTCGTTTGCTATCAAATTGCCAAATTTAAGACAATTCCGAGGTCGTCCCAAAAGTGTCGATGTAATGGCATTTTCGATCAAACTCCCGAATTTGAGACAATTCTGAGCTCATCCCAAAAGTGTTGCAAAAATGTCATTTTTGATTAAACTGCCAAATTTGAGACAATTTCAAGCTCATCCCAAAAGTGTTGCTAAACGCCGTTTCTAATCAAACTGCAAAATTTGAGACAATTCTGACCTTATCCTAAAAGTGTAGCCAAAATGCGCTTCCGGGATCAAACTACCAAATTGGAGACAATTTCAAGTCGGGTCCAAAAGTTTTGCAAATATGCCGCTTCAGATCGACCGCCAAATTTCGCATAAATCCGAAGCTCATTCCAAAAGTGTTGCCAAAATGGCGTTTCCCATCAGACTACCAAATTTGAGACAATTAAGAACTCATCCCACAATTGTCGCCAAAATGCTATTTTTGATCAAACTCTCAAATTTGAGGCAATTCCAAGCTCGTTCCAAAAGTGTCATGAAAACACCGTTTCTAATCAAACTATAAAATTTGAGACAATTCTGAACTTATCCCAAAATTGTTTCCACAATGTAGTTTTTGTTATACTATAAAATCTGAGACAACTTCGAGCTCATCCCAAAAGTGTCGGCAAGACGCCCTTACCGATCAAACTGCCAGATTGGAGACAATTTCGAACACGTCCCAAAAGTGTCACCAAAATGTCCTTTTCGACTAGACTGCCAAATTTGAGACAATCTCTATCTTATCCCAAAAGTGTCGTGAAAATTTATTTCCAATCAGACTGCCAAATTTGAAGCAATTCCGAAATCGCTCAAAATTGTCGCCAAAACATTGTTTCCGATCGCTAAATTTGAAACAATTCAGAACTCATCCCAAAAGTTTCACCAAAACCCGCTTAATCGTGACCAAATTTGAGACAATTTCAACTCATCTCAAACTTGATGCCAAATGTCAAGCTTCCGATCGACAAATTTGAGACAATTTCGAAGTTCATCCTAAAAGTGTTTCCAAAATTTCATTTCTAATCGACCGCTAAAAGTTTGTCAAAAACGTTGTTTCAGCGAAGATCAGAGAATTTAAGACAATTTCGAGCTTGTCCTAAAAGTGTCGGTAAAATGCCATTTCGATAAGATCGCCAAATATGAGACAATTATGAGTTCCTCCCAAACGTGTTGCCAAAAATGGTGTTTCGACAGACTTTCAAATTTTAGAGAATTTCATTTCGGCCCCTAAAAGTGTCGCTAAAATGTCGCAATCACACCGCCAAATTTGAAGCAATTTGATCTCGTCCCAAAAGTGTTGCTAAAATGTCGTTTTCAATCAGACTGCCAAATTTGAGATAATTTTGAGCTCATCCCAAAAGTGTCGATATAATGCCATTTTTTCAATCGGGGATACCGAATTTGAGACAATTTCGCTCATCCCAAAAACTACAGCCAAATAAAATGCCATTTCATATTGACTATAAAATTTAAGACAATTACTTAACCGGTCCCAAAAGTGTGGCTAAAAGGCCGTTTTTTATTAGACTCTAAAATTTGAGACAATTCCGTACTCATCCCAAAACTATCTCGGCAATGCCATTTCTGTTAGTCTACCAAAGTTGAGAGAATTTCGAGTTCCGTCTATAAGTGTCGCAAAAACGCCCTCACCAATCAGACAACCAAATTTGAGGCAATTGTGAGCGCGTCCCAGACGTGTTTAAAAAATGCCATTTCCGATCAAACTACCAAATTTGAGACAATTTCCAAATTTGTCTTGAAAGTGTCACCAAAATGTAGTTTCCGCAGACCGCCTAAAATTTACACAATTTCAATCTCACCCCAAAAGTGTTGTGAACAAGGCTACTCCTATTAGACCTCTAAATTTGAGAAAATTTCGAGCTCGCCCCAAATTTTTCGACAAAATGCCATTTTTTTTTTATCAGACTACCATAATTGAGACAATTTCGAGCTCATCCCAAAAGTGTCGCTAAAACACCATTTTCGTTCAGACTGCTGAATTTCTTTCAATTCTGAGCTGGACCCAAAAGTGACGGAAAAACACCATTTCAGATCAAACAATAAACTTGAGACATTTGAGCTCGCTCCAAAGTAAGTTGCCAACATGTCGCTTCAGATCGACCGCTAAATTTGAGACAATTCTCGAGCTCGTCTCAAAAGTGTTGCTAACACGCTTATTTTCAATTAGACTTCCAAATTTTTGAGAATACAGATATCATACCAAAAGTGTAACCAAAACGCAATTTTGATCATTACGCCCAAATTTGAGACAATTTCGAACTTGTCCCAAAAAGTATCGCCAAAACACCATTTTCGATCGACTACCAAATTTAAGACAACTCAAACTAATTCGCAAAGGGTCTCTAAAACGCTGCTGAATCGAGTGCCAAATTTGAGACAATTTCGATCTCGCCCTAGAAGTGTCGAAAATGCCATTTCAGATCCGACTACCAAAATTGAGACAATTTCGAGCTCGCCATACAATTGTTGACAAAACATTATTTCGATTAGACTGTCGAATTTGAGACAATTCGAGATCGTGCTAAAATGTGTCTACAAATGTCATTTTCGATCGTATGTACCAAATTTGAGACAATTATGAGCTCGTCTCCAAAGGTGTCGCTACAACTCCATTCAGATCGCATTATTAAATTTAAGACAATTTTGAGCTCGTCTCCAAAATTGTTGCCAAAATCACATTCGATCGATTCCCAAATTTGAGACAATTCGGAGCTAATCCCACACATGTCGCCAAAATGCCATTTTCTATTAAATAACCAAATTTGAGGCATTTCGATCTCGCCCCAAGAGTGTAGCTAAAATGCCATTTTCAATCGACTACTAAATTTGAGAAAATTCAAGTTCGTCTCAAACATGTCACCAAATGTCGCTTTCTCGATCGCATAATTAAGCTCAACCCAAATGTGATTTCGATTAGATCGCAAAATTTAAGAAAATTCAGATTCGCCCCAAAAGTGTCGCTAAATGTTGTTTCTGGATCGATCGCCAACCGAGACAATTCGAGTTCGTCCCAAAGTGTTGCTAAAATTCCATTTCAAAATGGATCGCTAAATCTATGACAATTCCAAGCTAATCCCAAAGTGTTGCTAAAATTCAATTCCGATCAAACACCCAAATTTGAGATAATCTCAGAGCTCATCCTAAAAGGGTCGAAAACACTTAAATTGCCAAATTTGAGACAATCCGCAATTTCGTCTCCAAACATGTCACCAAATGCCATTTTCGATCAATATGTAAATTTCTAAATAATTTTCGATCTCAGATGAAAAGTGTTGTCAAATATAGTTTCGACGATACCCAATTTCAGACAATTTCGAGTTCGCAAAAATGTGGGATATAAAGCTATTTTCGATCAAACTGCCGAATTTTGAGGCAATTGAGCATGTCTCAAAAGTGTCGCTAAAATGCCGCTCTAGATTGGATCAGAAAATTTGATAAAATTTAGAGCCCATCCCAAAAGTGTCTCCAAAACTCCGTTTCAAGGATCGCAAAATTTGAGACATTTCGAGGTCGCTCAAAATTTGAGGCAAGGATCCGATCCGGCTACCAAGGCAGACATCCGATCCGTCAACAATGGCCACATCACTCTCCATCCAATTCAGTTGGACTTATGATGACGCAAAATTCGAGGAAATTGTGGTTATGACAGATTAGACCAAGGAATCACCCCGCAGAGTGAGACCAACGTGAAGTACAATCGCCTTCAGTCGCCAAGCCGCGATCTGGGAACCCCCAGCCTTTGGGTTTTGAGCCCACCCCTGCTCGAAAGGATGCGAATGATTGGTGACCTTTTAGAGGTCTCAGGGTGATCTCGCCTATGGAATGTCAACTTCGCCACTAACCACACCAGAGTGTTGGGAACTTTATGTCGCGAAGAGCTCCGCCATCAAGAATTGTAATTGAACTCGGCCTAACCTAAGTCAGTTCCTCGAAGCTCGGGTAATGAAATGTCAACAGCAATTTTACTTTGCACCGATCAAGTAACCCAAACATTCCACCAAGCCGAGGCTAGTGGAAAGAACAAGATGAAGGTGGACACCGATCCTTATGGACAACTCAAAGAAGCTATTGAGGCTCTCAAAGCCGAGGGCTTGAATAAGCAACAAGTACTGCAATTGTGGCTAAGATCATGGATGACATCTTCCCACTCAAAGTCGAGAGTAGTTCAAGCCGAGGGAAAATCAAGATAGGGACCGCCGTGTCGTATCAGCTTCCTTCCAATCCTAACCTCCACCTAGAAAAGATCAGAGAGCCAAGACAAGACTCGCTAATCCTTTTGCTAGTAAGGCCCAAAGAAAAGTCCGCAAACTTCAAAGTATTCTACCGAGGTCGCAGGTCTTTCATGCCCCTACATGCCTTTGTCTACATGCGCCCAAATCCTCGAAAAGGGACATCTTAAACCCTCGAGCCTCGGCCTCCCCGAAAGTAACCTCTCTCACATGATGATACTAAGATAGGCAGATTACAAAGAAATCGTCACAACACTGACAACTGCTTCCGACTTCGCCATGAGGTACAGGATTTGATTGATAATGAGGTCATCCTCCCACCGAGCTCAGCAAAGTCTGCCACCACTGCTGGTGGATTTCGAGGATAATGTAAGTATGTGATCAGTGGGTTAGCCCACCATGGCGGTGCTCGCTTACTTCGATGTGGTGTATGGCACGACTGCTTTGAGTATTATGTAATGCTAGTTTTGTAGTTTCGACTTGGGTGTTGAGTTAGTTCCGTAGTTTTGTTTTGAGTCCCTCATTGTTTTGAGTCAGCCCTTATGCTTAAGGGTCCTGCTTGTTGTATCGAATCACCTGTTATATATAATGTCGTGATCCCGGATGTCACCTCGAACCTCACTTTCTTTTTTTTCTATTTTATGCTTTGTCTTTTTCTTTTTGAGTTTGTTTCAGCTGGAGCCAACAGCAACCAAGAGATATGAATGGAACAAATCAGGTGGTACTATGAATTGCGTGTTTATTGCTACTTTTGAAGCCGCTTACAGCCAGAGATTTGAATGAAACGTAAAGTGCTTTTCACCTACTTTTTTCTATGCTTTTTAAGTCATTGCATTGACCTAAGTTTTTCAAAAAAATTTTAAAACAACCGTGGTGAAAACGTAAGAGGAAGGAATTTCTGGATTTTGCAAAATTTGGATCAACGGAGAGAAAGAGAGGCATCCTAAGCCCTTAATGAATAAAATCATGCTTTTGGTTAGTATGAGTACCGAAGGATCTTGGCTTCGACCCATATCGTTCTACATTGTCTTCAAGGCCAACAGTTAGTCACTTTCTAAAAAATTTCAAAACCGATTTGGCGCGGTCCTCGCTGAAGACTCTATGTGGAATCGCTTCTGAAATTCAGTGCAATTTTAGGATCGCCTCACTTACGCTGCACTTGACCCATTTGCTTTCAAACCTTGAACTCTGACCAGAATGTCCAAAGGTCAACAATGTAAGCGTCCGTAGGCCGATCAAGCAACCCATGAACTAGAGGCAAGAAAAGATCAAGAAGATCAAATGTAATTGAAAGGAAGTCAAGAAAGCTAGATCAAGCACCCTTGGAACTAGGGGCAAAGAAATGTCCGATGCAAGCTTGAAGAGCCGAGGATGGGTCGTTCTAACAAATCAAAGATCTAAGAAGAATGCCAAATCCCGTAAGGGATGAAGAAGAAAGTTTTGGTTTGAAGGACAATCGAAAGCTCCTATCCACAACACTAGGGGCAAATTCAACCCCCCATTGGGTGGACTCCTACATCATCACTGCAAGTATGCTGTACATTTCTCCTCCTCTAGATTCGGGGATGACTTAGATCTCAAAACCATTTGATTATGGACAAAAGCTACACTTTTACCTCGAGAGGCTCAAGCTAGGGCCGAAAACCCGAAAGGCGCACTCCAGCAAAAGTTAGAGCAAGAAAAGAAAAGAACAAAAAAAGGAAAAATGCAAAAGAAAGATGAAAAAAAAGAAAAAAAAGAAAAAGAAAAAAGAAATGAAAAGAAAAGAAAACAAAGCTCAATAAGGTTGAAAACCCGTGCGCAATACTGGACAAATGTTAGAGCGTAAAGGATAGTTAATACACAAGTGAACCTCAACTGAACTACGAAGGCTTGATTCCCATGTTTGGGATAATGAGGCAACTTCAATCTTTGAAGTCCGTACCATGAACACTTTCAAATTCAAGAAGTCCATGTAATGGTACCGATCATCTTTGCCTTCTTCAGATCCGAGAGTTCTACCAGGATCATCGCCAAGGATCGGATATAAATAAAGCCAAGGGCGCTATTCGTATTGTGGCAACTTTCGCTTTCCATGAGTTGTCATTCAAACAAGGGACACTTCATTGCTACATAAAGGCTATCTGCATAAGGGGCAATTTTCCATTGTTATGGATCTCGGTAATACAGACCTCGAGAGTAGGTTTATGCTCGCTTGAGTAGTAACCGCTATAAAAACAATTTTTGAGAATTTTTACTATATTGACTAATTTTTTGAAAAATTATTCCATTTTTCCAAAACCCACCATTTCGACCCAAAAAGGAAATTTTTCAAAGGCTCATAAGCCTAACTTGGCGTGATTTCAAATCAAAGCGAACAAAGCGGTTAATTTAACTCTCATATTGGTCAAAATTGTTTTGCAGGTTATAAATATCCCTGCCTTCTTCCCTTGCTGTTGTATCCCGACTTAGTCTGCGGATGCCGGTTGTTGTTTTCGATCTTTTGTTCCTGTCCTTCAATTCTTAAATTTGACTTATAGAATGTTTTGGACTTGTTTGCTCTGTGTTGGTCAGGTTTGGAGCCTTAAAGTCACGCTTAGAATTTGTACTCTTCGCTTCGAGCGAGTTTTGAGCGGTCCTTCGCCGAGCTGTGGTTTCGTCGCCGAGCGAGAGTGGAGTTTTGTAATCAGACTGAGCCAGAGTGGCTGCCGAAAGCGAAAGGATGCGTCTGCTCCTAAACCCGAGTTGCATTTTTGGCTCGAGTAAGCTTTTCTTCGCCGAATGTAGCTGTTTCTTCGCCGACGAAAGCATTCTCGTCAGCCGAACAAGTAGTTTGGTTGTTGGCTCGAAAGAGATCTTCGTGGGTTCGAGCGAGAGTTTTTCAGAACTGTCGCCGAGCGACTAAGTTCAGCCGAAATGAAATTGCTAGTATATCGAAAAGAAATGGTTAAACATCATTTTTTCACCCTTTTTCATTTTTGAAACCCTAGATCCGAGACTCTCTCTAAACTTAGTTCTTCTAGATTTTCATCTCCTCGTGAATCCATCCTTAGTCCTTTGTTAAAATTTTAAGGGTGGCTTATGCCTTCTGCTTTTTAATCAAAATAGTGGATTTGGCACTTTTGATTTCTAGTCATCTTCTCCATTTTGAGTTCTCCATTTGAGGAGATTCCTTGTTCCTTTTCAATACTTCGCCTATAGATAGACATGTGGTAGTTTTTGGTATTGCATGAAAATTATATCATGTTGATTTGTTGAAAATCATGAGGTTGAACCTTGGGTTGGTTGTTTGAATATAGGTTTGTTATCATTAGTTGTGGTTTGGGCTAATTGGAGTGTTAATTAGCATGTTGTTGCTGAAAAGAAGAGGAAACCATAATTTTATTTGATTTAATAAATTAATAGAAGGGTTTTTGATCTTTGGGCAAATACTTAAGTATTTTGGGGTCTTAAATGAGGTCATTGTTGCTCGGTTTTATGATCGAAATGGAGAGGAAAAAACTCTAATTTAATGGTTATGGCTTAATTCAAGATAATTAATTTTTGAATAGCTTGAAATGAATGTAGAGGGTTAAATGAGTTATGGCTTTATTGTCTTTTTTGAAATTGGTTTGTGGAAACAAAAGGATGTGGAGTTGGTTTTGTGAAACAAAAAGGAAGTGGAATTTGTTTTGTGGAATGGGAAAAGTATTTTGAAACAAGTATGAAAAAATTGGATTGTATCTTAAACTACCATGTTAGTATTATTGTTGATGGGTTTGATCTCATGATAATTGAGCCTATTAATAGATGTACAATATACATGCATCTAGAGTGTTTTTCTCCTTGGTCAGTTTGGCGGAGGATGACGTGTTGTGTTGGAATTGTTGTGTATGCATTACACTTATGTATTCATCTACTTTTAACACATTAGTCAGGTCTCTACAGTTTGCGTATGCAATATTCGTGTTGGTTATGCCTCGTTGTGTCAGTGGATTGTTGGTGTTATACCCCACGCTTAAAATCAAAGGTAATCAAGTACTTTCCAGCCTAGCACTGAGAATCGACCGCGCCGAGCAATATATGGCACTACACCCTTCCAGCCTAGCACTGTAAACCGGCATTTGTTGTTGTAAGAGGTGTATTTGGCTCACTACCATTACAGCTAGTAGAGCCGGTTAGGTTGTTGTTTCAACAGATCTAGAACATCATGGATTGTGTTCGTTATAGCTTTGAAGGCCGAGTTGCCCCATTTGTTGGTTTTATACATGTTGACGATTTTGTTTATCTCCCTTTATTTAGGGTTTGCATGTATAGTTATGATTGTGTCTCGAAAGGTCCTCAAAATGTGTCATTTTTTGTCTTTTTGGAAAGTGAAGGGAATTGAATATTTGAAATAGATTTTGAAAAGGTACATCTCAAGGCATGTTTGGGAATGGAAGAGGAGTATTGGTCTTAGTGAATCTTATTTCCTAAGTAATTGTTTATGTATGAAAAAGAGTGGAATGGGGTTAATGAAAAGGAAAGGAAAGATGAATCGCTTATAAATACCGAATCAAATGGTTGTTTTGAAAAAGTTCATACATATATATATTTTGTATAAACCGTCACATTACTATTCTAGTATGAGGAT